>PVJS01000388.1:96021-134529 GCA_004027185.1 Glis glis
ATCCCAGTACTTGGGAGGCTGAGACAGGAGGATTGCAGGTTTATGGCCAGCCTCAGCTATTTAGTGAGGCCCTCCGCAACTTAGTGAGACCCTGTTTCAAAGATAAAGAATAAAAAATAGGGTTGGGGGTGTAGCTCAGAGGTAGAATGCCCCTGGGTTCAATCCCCAGTACCGCAAAAATAAATAAATTAATTAAATTAAAAAAAAATAAAATAGGGCCGGACGTGGTGGTGCACACTTGTAATCCCAGTACTTTGGGAGGCGGAGACCGGAAGATCCAGGTTCGCGGCCAGCCTCAGCTCTCTCTCCCTCTCTCTCTCTCTCTCTCTCTCTCTCTCTCCTTAGTGAGGCCCTCCGCAACTTCGTGAGACCCGGTTTCAAAATAAAGTATAAAAAATAGGGCCAGGGGCGTAGCACGGAGGTAGAACGCCCCTGCGTTCAATCCCCGGTACCGCAAAAAAAATAAAATAAAATAAAATAGGGCTGGGAGTGTAGCTCACAGGCAGAGTGCCCTTTGGTTCAATCCCCATACCAAAGTAACAATAATAGTAGTAGTAGTAGTAGTAGTAGTAGTAGTAGTAGTGAAGCTCGGGGCTATCTATCATAGGGTCAATCCGTTTAACCCGTGTGTGCCTCTGGGGCCCCTACGACCTGCAGGCATTACTCAGACAAGGTCATGCAGGGCAAACAGCCTGACCTCTGCCCGCAGGGCGCTCACGTGGGGGACAGTAACAAATGGCCCACATGTAGAGAATTGCTCAGATAAAGTTGAGCTCTGTCCACAGAACAAGGGCTAGAAGGGACAGGAGTGCCCTGGCGTGTGGGACACTGTTGATGTATGTGGGAACTCTGAAGGTAGCTTGGGAGCCCTGTGGCATCCCTAGTAGCCAGAGGCACTGATGTTTCTCTTGGGGGTTTGGCATAAATGTAACCTGTAGGAGTGGCTCTGGGGTTGCTGGGCCAGGAGGCACAGAGCCAGGCCTCCTGGGAACAATGCCCAGATGTCCCCCACACACTTCATGGTAATGGTCCCACGCCAGCCCCAGGAAAGAACAGGTTCCCCCAGCACCCTGAAAAGCCAGAAGGGGCTCCCAAGTTGAGGCCCAAAGTGTCCAGAGTGGCCCCAGCATAACCGCCGCTCTGCCGGTCTTCCAGGCAGCTCTGTCTTCTGCTGAACGCAGAGAACATCTTCCACTCGATGGCGGACATCCTGCTCCGGGAGGAGGACCTCAAGTTCGCCTCCACCATGGTGCACACCCTCAACACCATCCTGCTCACCTCCACCGAGCTCTTCCAGCTGCGAAACCAGCTCAAGGACCTGAAGACGCTGGTACTCCCTGCACATGGGCCCTGACCCCGGACTCAGGCCAGCGTGCAAATGGTTGCCCGGCCTACCCCTCCGCTGGTCCCGGGAGGTTCCTGGGAGGAGACAGGGATGAAATTGAGATCTTCTCTGGTGCAGGGCAAAATATGAATCCCCTTGGTGGATGGTCACATGTACTCACCAACCACAGAGTGAGTCACCCGCTGCCGAGGCCTCTGCTCGCAGAAGGCTCCATGCCCTCTGTGAGCTCCACGTGCCCTCCCTACCCATCGACAGCCCTGCCAGGGAGCCAGGGGTTGACTGTTCTCACTCTTCTGCTTGTCCTGGCCTCCCTCCCACAGCTGGACACATCTGTCTCATAAAGCACCTGTCATAAGACAGGGTGTCACTTGATGCCTGTCCTGGGCTTTGGATGAGGACACCCAAGGGCTGGTCAAAGATAGCAGGGAGACACTCACTGAGACTGGGAGAGATGCGGGCCACAGGCCTCGCTGAGCCAGGCCAAGGGAGCGGCAGGCAGGGGGCCGCAGAGGCTGCCAGGGGCTGGTTCCCTACTGGATGCAGGAGTTCCAGGGGTTTGTTCCCCAGTCTAGACTTTAGTTACCACCCTTCCCCCTCTCCCGACCAGCTCAGACCCCGCCTCTGTCCCAAGGAGTCTCGAGGCCATCCAACCCCATGTCTGTGGGCATGTGGGGCCAAGTAGCTCAGACCATCCAGCCCACAGCCCTGCCTTTCTCCTGTGGTTCCTTCCAGACATTTGCAGAAACCTTAAGAATTTTCCTCAGGGGCAGGGGCTCCTCCAACTGTGGGCTCTGCTGCCGGGCTGTGCCCGAGTATGCCGGGTATACGAGGTGGCTGTGGAGGGGGAGGAGATGGCATTGGTAGATGGAGAAGAGGACCCAGCCTGGAGAACCTGCCCCTACGGAGGCTGCCCGCCTGCCCACACCCCCTACCCGCCCAGCCCTGGGGCTCCAGGACCACAGAGTTCTGGGGAGAACAATGACTGTTATTTGCCGGGGGGCACAGAGGGCAGGCTCGCTCCTGACCAGGCCCTCTCGCTGCCACGTGGCTCTGTGGGGCCGGGAGGTAATGACAGGGTCTGAGGAGGAGCTGTCAGCATTTCCTTTGTGACAGCTTGTTCCCAGCTGGGCTGCCAAATGCAGCCAGGGTGCTGAGCTGGCACCCTGGTTGCTCCCAAGGGCCCCCGGTTCTCAGCCCCCCCCCAGGTCCTTCCCTCCATAGGTCCTGCGTGGACCTGGGGGAGAAGGTCTCTTCTAACTGTTGCAACTCTCTCCCCAGGAGAGCCAGAACCTGTTCTGCTGCCTGTACCGCTCCTGGTGCCACAACCCAGTCACCACCGTGTCCCTCTGCTTCCTTACCCAGAACTACCGGCACGCCTATGACCTCATCCAGAAGTTGTATCCTTCCTCGCTGCGGCTGGGTGCCCACCTGCCATCCTCCTGCTGCGCCTCTCCACGTAGCCTCCAGGGCTTGCGCCATCAGGGCCTCCTAGCCAGGGGCTCCGCGAGGGACATGTTTGGGACAGTGCTGTTGGCAGCAAACGACCCATCTCAGAGCCTCTTAGAGGGGAGCGGGGCCTGGAGGAGCTTTGGGAGTGGGGATGGGGGCTGAGTGGGTCCAGCCAGGCAGGTGCCAGCAGGTGCAGCCAGGCCCCCAGGCCTGCCCACCAACCTTGTGTCAGGCTGAGTTGCGGTGGGGAAGGCCTGAGAGCGAGAACACGCAGGGCTGCTGCAGGAGAGCGGAGGTGGGGCCCACAAGTGGAGCTCAGGGGTTGGACCTTCAGAGGCCACAGAGCCAGGGCCCAGCAGGCTCTGCAGCAACAGTGAGAAGAGGCTGGACAGGAGGCCTCAGGAAGGAGGAGGTGCCCAGGCACACATCGGCACCGGCCTCGCTGAAAGGCTTTTATGGATTTTTTTTTTGTATTGGGGATTAAACCCAGGGGCATTCCACCTCTGAGCTACACCCCAGCCCTATTTTATTTTTTATTCTGAGACAGGCTCTCACTAGGTTGCTGAGGCTGGCCTCCAAACTGTGAATCTCCTGTCTCAGCTTCCCAAGTACTGGGATGACAGGCGTGCGCCACCGCGCCTGATTTCAATTTTTTTTTTCAATGCTGAGAAGCAAGCCAGCCTGACCCAGGAAGCCTGACATGTGGCCCTGGATTGGAGCACAACTGAGGAGGCAGAAGTGGCCTCCTTCCCCAGCGACCCAGGAGCTGGAGGTGAGGAGGAGGTCTGTGAGCTGCCTCCGTGGAGGGCACCTGCAGCCTTCCCTGGCCCAAGTGGCTGCTCTCCTTCCGCAACCTGAGCGTGCCCCTCTCAGCCACTTGCGTGACCCAGAGCCAGGAAAGCCACTAGCCCACTCCCCACGCTTGTCACAGCCCTGTGTTGTCTGGCTGGCAGGCTGTCTCAGGTGGGAGAGGGGCCTTTCCCGCCCAGCCTTCTGCTGCCAAGAGGAGAGGGCTTCTCAAGGGGGACCCAAAACCCACACAGGAGGGATGGCTGTGCCATGTTCCAGTTAGAGGGACAGTCAAAGGGGAGAACAGACTATGTCCTTTGTTTGCCAAGTCTTACTTCATGAGAACCGGGCTCTGCACAAGACGCCAGGCTGAGTGGGAGAGACGCGTGGAGCTCTGAGCGGGGCTCCGGCCCCTGGGGTCCAGCTCAGGGGTTGGAGCTCAGGGGTTGGGCCTTCAGAGGCCACAGAGCCAGGGCCCAGCAGGCTCTGCAGCAACAGTGAGAAGAGGCTGGACAGGAGGCCTCAGGAAGGAGGAGGTGCCCAGGCACACATCGGCACCGGCCTCGCTGAAAGGCTTTTATGGATTTTTTTTTTGTATTGGGGACCAGGTGTGACCAGCCTGGCCCCGCTGCCCCTCACAGCAGAGACTGCGCTGGCCCCGTGAGCAGATTTTCCTTGACC
The DNA here is from genome assembly GCA_004027185.1 of Glis glis. NCBI lineage: Eukaryota > Metazoa > Chordata > Mammalia > Rodentia > Gliridae > Glis > Glis glis. The sequence goes on from PVJS01000388.1 coordinate 100,286, forward strand.
GTCTGCCCAGTGGGGACCTGGAGGTCACGGTGGACTTCCTCACAGAGGTGGACAAACTGGTGCAGCTGATCGAGTGCCCCATCTTCACATGTGAGTCCTTCACTTTCTCTCACTGGGGATGAGAGTCAGGGCTGAGAAGCCAGCTGGTGCGGGACGGGGCCCAGGGCATCAGAACCTAGTCCTGCCTGTCCTCAGGGTGTCCCGTGGCCATGGGCCAGTGCTGACCCAAAACCCACCTGAAGGTCAGTATCAGGCCCTACCCCAGGGCTGTCCCCAGCCACCCCTCCCCGGCAGGCAGCCCTGCCTCTCAGCGGTTGAGGGGTACCCAGGGCACCCCTGCAGATGCTCCGGTTTGCCTAGGAGCCATGCCCAGTCCTCCCTGAAAGAAGAGATGGGTGAGCGGGAGCGACGGGCAGGAGCTGCCTGGTGAGTAACACCATGCTGAATGTGCAAAAGTGGCAACTGGTTGGGGTGAGCGCAGCTCTTGGCACCTTAACACACGGGGTGCCTGCGCCCCGAAGCTGGCGGCACTCCCAGTGACACGCGTGTACAGCGTGGGAGAGAAGCTGAGGCGGAGTTGGGCGTGGTGGCACACGCTTGTAATCCCAGTACTTGGGAGGCTGAGACTGGAGGATCGCAGGTTCGCGGCCAGCCTCAGCAACTTAGTGAGGCCCTTCACAACTTAATGAGACTCTGTTTCAAAGTAAAGAATAAAAAATAGGGCTGGGGGTGTACCTCAGAGGTAGAATGCCCCTGGGTTCAACCCCCAGTACCGCAAAAAAAAAAAAAAAGCCAAACTGAGGCAGCCCTGCCCGTGGCCACCTTCCTTGGCAAGCTGGTCCCTTATGCCTCTGCCATCAGCTTCACTCGCGCCCAAAAGCAAAGGCCCAGCTTCTCCAAGCAGCAGCAGGTGCCCGGTGACTCAGGCTCTGGAGACAGAAGGGCAGGAGGAGATCCTGTTTTCAGTAGAGTACAGTACTACAGCCTGTCCCCAGAGGCCCCGGCCCACTTCTCACTTCAAGGTCCCTCGGGGCAAGTCCAAGCTTACCCTGGAGAAGCCACCAGCACCCATCCCAGCTGGATTGCTGGCCCCCGCTGGCTGGTGGCTGGCTTTGACACAAGGCCCAAAGGGAAGAAAGGCCTGGAAACAGGCTCACGCTTCTCTAGAGTCATGTAGATGGTAGAGACAGTTTTCCTCTGCGCTCCTCACACCTCAGCAGTCAACCCCAATGCTAGCTGGCACCAGCCGGGAGTCCTCTAATCCACTGTCTGGAGACGGTGTCAGACTCACAGGTTAGGGGCTCAGTTCCCAAAACTGCTCCCCTCCATTTCAGATGCCAGGCACAAGCCCCAGGTGGATTTACCTGTGCTTCTCATCAACCGGGTGGGAATCGGGGCTCCCACAACGCCCCCTTTGGGTTCAATTAATTTGCTGGAGCAGAATCGATGCAGAGATACATGGGGCCGGGTGTATGTGAAGGGGCATGTAGGAACTTTTGCATATTCCACTGTCTGGAAGATCCCAGAACCCGGTCTTTGGGAGTTTTTTATGGAGGTTCCATTACTTAGGCATGCTTGATTAAATCACTGGCCATTGGTGACCAGCTCAACCCTCAGTCCCTCGTGGCTCCTGCCTACCAGTCCCCTCCCAAAGCTACCTAGGGGCTGTCAGCCATTAGGCAGCTCGTTAGCATACAAAGGGAGTTGTGTGCCTGGGAAACTCAGTGAATGCCAAATATGTATTTTACAATAGCAGGTGGCCAGACCTGGGGACAACCATGCATGCAGGTCTCCCTTTGTTGTGACTCCTGCCTCCTGGAGCAAGAGGAGGGACTGGGAGAAGCTAGTCCCCTGCTTCCTCCTCCAAGGGCTGGGTGAGCACGCCACTCCAGAAGGTGTGGCTCATCCTCCACAAACAGGGCACAGAGACAAGAAGGGAGAAACCAGCGGTCCTCCCGCAGAGGCTCAGGAGAGCAGAGAGAGCCCTTCTCCGGCCCAGCCTCCCCTTCGGGCCTTGGGAAGCTGGGCTGCCTTGGGGTACAGCTGGTCACCATTGTGGTCCAGGCACCCCGGCCAGAGTGGGTGCTGGGCAGAGACCAGGGTGCGTGTCCTGACCTCTGGGAGGTGGTATCTGAGTTGGAGATCTGAAAGCACCTCCCAGACAGCCCGGGCTTCGGTATGTGCCTCGCTCCACACAAAAGCTTTTTCCCATCCTGCCCTCCCTTAAAGCTGTCCTAATCCACCGTCTTTCTCTCCAGCTCTCCCTATTTATAGCTCTCGTGCTGGCACGTGCAGAGCCAACTGGGGAATCTGTTACTCTACAAACCCCCAGCCCGTGTATCCATTTATTACCAGGGAGGCTGCTGAGTGTGGGGGAGGTGGGCCAGCCCCAGCAGCAGGTCGGGGGTCATCAAACCGAGGAGGCTGCTGGAGAGATCAGGCAGGCTGGCAGGTGGGCAGAAAGGGGGCTGAGGTCATGGAAACTGCTTCAGCACTCCTGGGGGAGGGGCAGGCCTGCTGGCTGTGGAGGGCCTGCCCAGCTCCAGGCCACAGCTGCCTAGCTGCCCCCTGCCCCAGGCTGGATCCACAGGCTGCAGGTGCCACCCCACCAGGTCCAGGGTGGCTCTGGCCCTCTTCTGCCAGACTAAAACAGCGGGCTAGGTGTATTCCAGAGTTCCAGGCCCCCTGACCTCTGACCCCTGGCCTCTGCCCTCTTCCCTGCCGCAGATCTGCGCCTGCAACTGCTGGACGTGAAGAATAACCCATACCTGATCAAGGCCCTGTACGGGCTGCTTATGCTGCTGCCCCAAAGCAGCGCCTTCCAGCTGCTGTCCCACCGGCTCCAGTGCGTGCCCAACCCCGAGCTGCTGCAGACAGAGTGAGTGTCGGGCGGCCAGCGCCACCCTCCGCCTCCACGCCTGCTCCAGGGGAGAAGTACACAAGGGGCCTGTCACACCCCTCCCCACCAAATTCCACCCCTTGGTCTCTACAGCACCATCTACCCTATAGCCATTTGCACTTTGGCCCTGTGTGAGAGCCCCAGGCTGGGGGTTCTGGAAAGCCTTACAAGGCGGACATGAGTACCTGCCTCTCCAAGCAATCGGGGGCCAGGGGGCTCTGTGAGACGAGGAACTCAAGAGGTATTGCAGATGGTGGCGCACCCTTGTAATCCTAGTACTTGGGAAGCTGAGGCAGGAAGATCGCAGGTTTGAGGACAACCTCAGCAATTTAGTGAGGCTCTCAGCAACCTAGTGAGACCCTATTTCCAAATAAGAAATAAAATCAGCCTGGGGGTGTAAGTCAGAGGTAGAATGTCTCTGGGTTCAATTCCTAGTGCCACAAGAAAAAAAAAAGAGGTATTGCAGAAGCACCCACAGGGGCCCCTGGAGAAGAGCCCTAGGGAGCGGATTGAGATAGGGGCCTGGTGGATGTCAGGCCAGAGGACCAGACAGAGGCCGGTCAGGACTGGCCCTGGCCTCAGGCAGCCCTGCCACCCCGCCTGGACCACTGAAAGACCCCAGCATCACTGGGACCTTCCCAACACCATCTGCAGTGGGGTGGGAGGCAGGGGTGCACCCATGACACCTTGCTAGGGTCCTGCCTATGGGAAGAGCAGGTCTCCAGGAGGCCCGCCACGGCATCCTCCATGAGCAGGGGCGGCGTCCGGGCTCCCACCCTGAGCCCACTGCTGGCCCCGGCCCGGAGCCTGTTGGGCTGTGTCTATATTTGGTAACCCTTGGAGGCTTTGCCTCATCCACAGGCATTTGGCATCCGAGATGGAAAATTTCACTTGTCAGGTCGCCATGGAAACAAGCAGAGCCACTGAGAAGATTTACGCTGAATGGAGCGCGCCCAGCTTGCATCAGATGCCCTGTGTGTCTAGAAACCCCCTAGGATGTCCGGGTGCTCAGCCGGCCGGCACCTCGCTCCAGCATTAGCCCTTGGGGTGGACGCAGCCAGCCTTGGGGTGGGCCTGCCAGCCACTCAGAGCCTCTAGGCAGCGGGGCTTGGGCCCCACCACCCTCCCAGGGCCTGGCCTCCCCAGAGGTGGGGTGTGTGACACCTGATGGGCCTCCCAGGTGAGGCCCTGCTCCCACCTTCCCTCTTCCTTGCCCAGACAGCAGCGCCCTGGGCAACAGGACGAAGCTTCTGCCGGCTGCTGTCTCCGCTGCTCTGGGTCCACCCAGGTGATTCCCCAAGAGACAGCACGTCGTGCATTCAGCATCCCAGGGGAACACGGGAAGTTGTGGAGTTGGGTTTGCATTTGGATCCCCCCAGCTGCAGTGTCGCCAGCCGGGCCCTGTGGTGTTAGGACTCAGGAGGAGAGGGTGCGATAGGAAGAAGAGGAAGCGGGAGGGCTGCTTCCATGCCACCACTGGTCTCCCTGTGCTGCGCAGAGCCGCTCTGAGCTCTGCATCCATGTCTTGCCTTGGGAGGGGAAGGAGGGCTCCAAATACTTAGACCCCTCCCTATATTCCCCAGGCCAGGGCAGGACAAGTTGACAGAGAGAAAGTAGGGAAAATGAGTATTTCCTCAGATGCTCCCAAGGTCACATGCTGGGAAGTAGCCATGTCAAGGAAGCTTTGAGAAGGGGTCAATGCCTTTGGTAGAGGATTCTGTGGGTCAGTGGGCTATTCACAGGCCTGGCGTAGGATCCAGTCTGAGCTCTGCCATAGAATTTGCTGTGTGGCCCACACCAGGAGCCCATACCCTCTCTGGCCTCCTGGTTTCTTCATCAGTAAGTGCACGCTTGCACTAAATGAGTACGGGGGGCTCTTCTCAGCCTCCCAGGCTTCAGGGTCCCAGCCTTCCTTTGCAAGGGTCTGGGGAGAGACAGCGTAGAGACAAGCACGCACGGAAGCAGTGGGTGAGGAAGGGCCTCCGAGACAGCTGGGGGAGGGGTCAGGTTACAGGGCTGGGCACGGGGGCAGCTCGCACTCTGGGAAGGGGCTGAGGACAGTCCCAGCCCAGGGCAGGGCAGGCAGCTGGCAGGCCACATGGAGTTGCCGGGAACAGCTGGGAAATCTCTGGGCTCCTCACAGCCCAAGAGCTCTGCATGCAGTACCACCAGGGCTCCAGGAGCTGTGGCCCCCTCAGGCTTCCAGGCCACCCCCCAAGGACTAGGACTGTCTCCTCAGTGAGGCCAGGGGGAACCTCTGAAGGAGAACGGTGGCAGGTGCCTGGGTGGGCGCCACAGGGGAGGGTCCGTCCTGGGTTCTGGAACCCAGCTCTGTGCCGCCGGCTGGGTGTCCCCTCACCCAGGGTCTGGGAGTTGTTGGAAACAGCATAAAGGTGCTGAGCAGTGGCCATGCCCACGACATTGGGCAGGGAGAGGTGTCCTAGTCTCCGTGCTCAGGGGACTCAGGCAGCGTCACCAACTCCCACAGGAACATACCTCCTGCTATCAAGACCTCAGGCCAGGAGAGATCTGCCCATCACCAGGGACAGGGCTTCTTGCCATTCTAAGTCCCACAGAGCAAGGGGCAGCCCCGTCCTGCCCCTTCTGTGCACATCACCCCAGGTTTGCCATCCATTACTAGCATCTCCCTAAAAGCCCCTCATCTCAGTCTCCACCCTGGGCCTAAGGCCTTGGGTTTGCCAGGAATGCAGTCAGGAACAGTGTACAGACCTGTGGGTGCCCAGCATCAGGTGACACCCTTCACTATCATCCCAGTGGCTCACGTCTCCAGACCTGCACGTCGCTCCTCGTCCCAGCCTACATGGGTTAGGTAGCAGTGGGCCTTGCCCTGAAGTTAGGGCTCCAAGCTCAGGTGTCCCTCTACCTCAGAAGCCTGGATTGGTCTCCTGGGACAGTGGCACCTGGGTGGTCCCTCCCCCCTTCTCAGGGAAGTTGAAAGCAACAGCAGGAGCCAGAAGTGCAGCCCACAGTCAGGCCCCCTAGAAAAACCCCCTCCCAGCCACTCTGGATCTTTGTTGAGCCAACGGAGACTGAGCCTGGCGCAAAGAAACAAACACAGATACTGTCCAAGATGTCAGCAGGGCAGAGGGGACAGGTGTGGGGCTGGAGGCCGCCTCCAGGCCCCTGGCCTTGGACCTCTGGCCTGACAGGCTTCACCACAGAGGGGCAGAGTGTAGCCACAGCAGCCGCCCATCGAGGAACCAGGATGGGGCCAGACACTAGGCTAAGCTCTTACTGTCTCATCTGGAGAAATCTGTGGCAGCCCCCTTCACATATGAGGAAACTTCACATGAGTCACGTGCCCAAGGTCACATGCTGGAAAGTACTCGTTCAAGGCTGGGTCCAGGCCTGTCTAGCGTATGCCCTCAGCTGCAGCCAGCACACCCCATGTTGGGGTCTCTTTGTGAACTCAAAGGGTCCGGGGATTCTCTCCTCAGCTGGGCAGCCCACAGACTTCATGGGTCCCCTTCTCAGGGCCAAGGGGCTGGAAACAAACTTCCCAGCCACACAGATCTGCTTCTCCAAGCCAGTGAGGCAGAGTGCAGAAGGAACAGAGCAGAGCGTGTCAGGAGGCTCTGCTGGAGGGATGGCCAGGGATGGGTGGGGGTCCAAAGGGATCTAGTCCTATGGGCAGGCTAAGCATAGGACTTGAGCAGCGAGCAGGGCTACTTAGCACCTTGCCCAATTATAGGGAGCTTTGTGCTCTGTCGTAGCTGTGCGGTGCACAACCTGTGCTGATGTACAGAACTACAGAACTAGCAGCTTCTACACTAGGAGTGTAGAAGCCATCAGCATGTCCGGTGGTGAGACCAGCTCTCCTTTGCCAGGGACTGGAAGCAACTGCAAGCTTCAGGGCCCCAAAACTCAAAAACAAATGTCCTGCCAAGTTGAGAGCCCATCAGAGACTCTTCAGGGATCCCAGTTGCCCCCAACCCTAGTCATGCCCCAGAGAAAGGGCCAGGCTGCCTCCTCCCCCCCCTCCCCAGACCCTGTTCCAGGCCCCAGCTGGCTTCCTGGCTGGCTGCAGGCCCTGGCTTTCACCCCAAAGGGAGCCGCTGGTAAACAGGAAATGCTTCCCCATGCAATGCCTGCTCTGGGCGCCATCGCCAGCCCACAGGCTGAGTGATATCCAAGCAGTGTGGCCATTCCCACTAGCTGCGGGAGAGGGGGTACACTTTGGGCTCCCCAGCTTTCTGGGAATGGCTGTTGGGGAGGGGTTACCAGGCAGGGGGGCAGGCATTCCCAGAGGCTGCACCCCACAATTCAGATACTGACTTGAGCCCTCTGCTCCCTCTTGCCAGAGACACTCTGAAGGCAGCCCCCAAGTCCCAGAAGGGCGACTCCCCCAGCATTGACTACGCAGAGCTGCTGCAGCACTTTGAGAAGGTCCAGAACCAGCACCTGGAAGTGAGGCACCAGCGGAGTGGGCGCGGAGACCACCTGGACCGGAGGGTTGTCCTCTGACGCCTGGCGTGGAGAGGGGCCCAATCAGGGGCCCGCCAAGCACTCAGGGTCTTCAGGCCACCTTCCCACGGAGCCTGAGGACCTGCCTCTCAGGAGCAGGGCTGGGCCTGACCACCAGCCCAGGGCGGGGAGGGGGACCGAGGCTCTCTGGCCACCCCAGCTCCTCAGCCCAGCCCCCAGCGCTGTCAGCTGCACCCCAGGTTCAGACAGCTGGCTTCCGCCAGGTGGGGTCACACCCTCAGAAGCTACCTATCTTCTGGAATCAGTCTAATACGCCCTTGTGAAGAGAGCTTGACCCTGGCCCCAGAGCTTTGCCTTGTGTGTATATGTGTATACATACGTGAACATGTGTGTGTACATATGCGTGTTTATATACTTGTATGCACACGGGCCAACACAAAGGTCTCTACTGAATGATGTGTCCCCCCCTCTGCCACCCTAATAAATGACAGAAACCTTAACCCGCACCTGCCTAATCCTTCCCCACTGGCACCTGTGCCAGCCCAATGCTGCAGCTGTCCCAGGCCCTCATTGTGAGTCCCCTTCTCAGGGCCACCCGGCCACTCAGATCTACTCCAAGCCAGTGAGGCAGAGCGAGGGTGTCCCAGAGACCTGGTTTCGTGCTGACCCGGGGCATGCTGGCTGCACCACAAGGGCCTGGGGCCCAGCTCTCCACCTTCAGGGCCCACACCTTCCTCCTGGCCTGCCCTGAACCTGCCTTCCTCCATCCCCTAATCGACTCTTCCATCCTGATTCCCCCAGGGCACTGGGAGCGCGGGAGCTGAGCCTCGGGGTTTTCTGGATGAAAGGGAATTGCACAGTGCTGAACACTGCAGATCACTGGGCAATGGGAAGAAAGGCCAGTCCATGGAGGGCAGGGACAGGGACAGGTGCTCCAACCCTTGGTTGGGTTGAAAGAGCCCCTCTCCCTCTGCTCCTGGAGTTCACTTGTCCCCAGGCTCTGGACTGGTGAAGTGGCTCCTGCAGCCTGGGAGTGTGAGGAAAGGAGCTAGTTCCCCCAGAGCCCCAGGCAGGCGGCAGGTGGGAGTAGGTTTACCTGCCTGGAGTCTCCAGGACGACAGGCCGTACTTGCCGTCATCCGTCGCCCACTTGCACATGCGTGCGTCCCCGAACACACCGCCCAGGCATCAGGGACTGCTCTGCTACTCCTACACGGATCCCCACTCACCAGCGAGGAGATTGCCCCAGGACCAGGAGTCCATCACTACCCCTCAAAACCCTGAGGTTGGACACCCCACCTGGGTGGCATGGGCACCTCTTGGAAAAGGAGCCAAAGAACTATGGAGGAGGGCCCGAATTTATGGAGGGTCTGTCCCTGGGATGAACCACCCCAAGACGGGCGGCCCCCTCCCCCGCCCAGCACTCCTGCGCTGTTCGGTGCTGTATATCTTTCCCGCGGGATGCACGAAGGACTCGGTCCCGCCTCCCTGCGCGTCTCTGAAGGCGCGGGAAGTCCCCCGCCCAAAACCAAAGGCTAGAAGGTGCAGTCGGGGGGCCGGGACCCCAACGCCCGTGTACTCCCGCCGGGAGCTGGGCGGCCCCGCCCCTGCGCCGCCCCGACCCGCGGAGGCGCCCGCGCCCGCCGGCCCCGCTCGCCGGACCAGTCTGGCAGCGCCGGGACTCGGATTTCAAAGCCCCGGTTCCTGGCCGTGAATGGGCCTGCGCCCCGCCGGCCTTTCCCACAGCCCCCGCCCGCGCCCTCCCCGCGATCCTCCCCGCGGTCCTCCCCTCCGCGCCCACGTGACGCCGAGCCTCGGCGGCTCGGATTACCGCCGCCGCGCCAGTCCCCGCGCCGAGCTGCGCCGCGAGCTGCCCGCGCCGCGCCCCCAGCGCCGCCGCCGCGCCATGGCCCGCGCCGCCCGCCCGCGGCCCGCGACCCCGGAGCGCCGCGCCGCCGGCCGCTGAGCCCGGCCCGGAGGGAGCCCGCGCGGCCTGGAGCGAGCCCCGCGGCCCTGCCCGCCCGCGCCCGCGCCCGCGCCCGCGCCCGGCCCCAGCATGGAGACGGCGGAGAAGGAGTGCGGCGCCCTGGGCGGGCTCTTCCAGGCCATCGTCAACGACATGAAGGTAACCGGGGCGCGCGGGCGCGGGCGCGGCTCGGGGCCCCTCTGGGGACGCGTGGCGGCGGGCGCCCCGGCGTCTGTCCTTGTCTCAGCGTGTCCTGCCTCCGTCTCCCTTGCGCCCGGGTCTGCGGGTGCCTGCCTGGGGGGGGGGGTGTCTGTGCGGTGCCCAGGGTCGCCCCTTGCGGTCCCCTACCCGAGCCTGCGCACACGCGGGCTCTCTGCGCCTCAGACCCCAAAACCATGAATGGGATTTGGCTCCAGGGCCGATTCTGTGGCCCTATAACGGGTTCCCGAGAGTCTCACCGGCCTCCGCCCCCTTCCACCACAATGCCCCCCCATCCCTGACGGCCCCGCAGCCCAGACAATGCTGTCACCGCTGAAGCAGGAAAAAATAATAAAGCGGAGAACCCTTAACTCCTTCCCTGCCGGCCTCAGCCAGCCCGACCTGAGACTGCCGCCCCAGCCCCGCCCCCCAACAGCAACCCCAACAAGCTGCAGGACTCAGGTCTCCAGGCCGAATGTCCCTGCATCCCAAGGATAGGCCTTTATCATCACCTTGGGAGGAGGCGGGGAGAAGGTTGGGTTGGTGGAGCGATCCCAAGGGAGCACTTTTGCTACCACACTACCACCCCAAGCCCTCAGTGCCAAACCCCCCTGCCTGTGATTGCCCAAGGTCAGGCTGGAGCAGGCCACTGATTTCCTTGGGAAACTGATGCCTGAGAATGGCTCAAGGTCATTAAGAAGACTGTCGGACCCTGCCCCTGACCTCAGCCCTCATTGTTCATCTGGGGTGGCTGGGGGATCCTCTCCCCCAAAGAGGCCAGGGTTTGACAGGGCTGCCCCAGACTGACTTAGGCAGAGGGCCCAGTGGCAGGGCAGGGGTCAGAGACCAGCTTTCTGCCCTTCTCTGTCCCCCTCCATCTAGGATGAAGGAGCAGGATTGCAGGCAGGGGGAAAACTACCCCCCCAGGAACTCCCGAGGGCCCCCTCACAGCCCGGCACACACTCACCAAATACACAACAGGGAGCCCTCCCAGACCCCAGCTTGAGGGAGGGGGGCGGCAGGGACACCACATGCGACCTACCCCATGCTCTAGGCACGCGCTTTGGGAGGTAGACGGCTGCAGGCAGGGGAGAGGTTGGGGCTCCCTCCCAGTGCTGCCAGGGAACAGCCCCAGGGACAGCCTCCAGATCCCTGTCCCCCCCCCCCAAGCAGCCACCCTGACCTGCACTGTGCAGTGTGCAGCATGGGTGCCCCCACCACGGTGTGTTCCCCCTGGGAACTCCACCTGCGGGCCCCTTCTGCTGGCCCTCAGCAACCTCCACCTGCCCCGTAGACATCACAGCCCAGGCACCGGAGTCCCGTTACAGGACTGGGCAGCCCAGACCACCTCCCCTGGCTGCTCCTGGGCCCGCTGGGGGAGGGGGGAGCTGCCCACACCTCCTCCCACTGGCAGCCACACAGCAAACACTGCAGCCGGCAGTGCAAAGGCGCAGCCTCTGTCTGGAGGAGAGGAGCAGGACTGTGGCCCTCTCTCTCGGCCAATTGCAAGGAACTTGGGGATGAGACCAGGGGAAATGGGCCCAGATCGCAGCAAGAGGCTCATGCTGGATGGTAGCAAGATTTGCAGACATGTGGTGGCAAAATGGGAGAGGTTTTGCCAAGTGCGGTGACGCCATGCATGGATTTGCCCCTACCCATGACACATGCATATGTTCCAAGGACCCTGACCGGGACAGAGTAGGGGCTGGATTCTAGCTGGCAGCAGCTTCTAAATGTCCCTTTTGGTGGCTGCCTGCTGGCTCATTGGGTCCTGGAGACAGCTTGCCTATGGGCTTCTCCCCAGCCAGCCCAGGGGTCCCATAGCAGCTCTCCTGGGAGCCACTAGGAGATCTGACCCTGGGCTGAGGGGTGGCAGCAAGGAGGGGCTCCCCAGCAACACTGGAGCCTGGACAGCTGGAGGAAGGCTGGAGCTCAGGGCCCTGGGGAGCTCGCCCTGCCTTCCCTGGCTCACGTCCCAGGCCACAGGCCCAATGAACCCAGAAAGGGGTGAGGACTTGCCCGGGATGGTAGGCCTGGGCACAGCACCTTCAGAAGAGCAAATGGGGCCTCTGCCCTGCACTGGCCCATCCAGAAAATGGGGTCATAGCCTCCCCCTGCAGAGTGGGAAATGTGGCCATGGCCAGGTGGGAGGGGCTCCTAGCGGAGAGGCAGGGCTTGCGTGCGCTTAGTCAACCTTGACTGAGTACTTGCTACCTGCTGGGCCCTGTGCCAAGCACTTCCCTGCACTGAGTGCCCCTGGATTCTAAACCCTGACCCGACATACACCTCATCATCAGTCTCATCCCATCCACTTGCCCAGGTGCCTGGGGAAAACAGGGTGGCACCCCCATCCCTGTCGTCCCTGGATGCTCAGGTGCTCATCTCCCTGCACCCCTGGAAAGGGGATCCCTTGACCCTGACCCATAGTCACCTATCAGACATTGGACCTTGGGCAAGTCAACCTTGATGAGTCCCTATTTCCTCATAGGTAAAAGGGGGACAGTAAGAGGATTCGTCTCACTGGGCCATTGCAAAACACGTTGCTAGGGCTGAGCCCCTGCCTGGCCCACCCAGAGCTCCTGGTCAACAGGTGCAGTTACCGGAACTAGGGAAGATTAACCTGACAGCTGGGGCCTGGCCAGAGGGCTGGGACACTCTCCCTGGGGCACCGGCCACTCCAGCCCTTCTGCCTTGTCTCTGGGGTCCTTTATGAACCATGCAGAGCCGGGGGTGGGGGGTGATGAAGGGAAACTGAGCCTGGCCTCCCCCAAGCCCAAACTTGTCCCCATACCCTGGGAGAGCCTTCCTTCTCTGAGACTACTGACAGGACTGAGAAGGACAGCAGGCTTTGGAGCCCCTGTACCCCAGCATTCTCTCCGCACCCTGGAGGGAGTTCTTAGCAGGCTTCCAGGCTAGGTGGGAACTGGGTAGTGGGAAGGTACCTCTTTAAGAAGACCCCTGGGGGCCAAGGCCTGGGTCAGCTCCTTGGGACTGCTAGGGACAACCTCCCAGGCCCCTTTGCCCTGAGCCTACCCATGCTTGGCTTGTTCCAAGCACTTCTCAAATATTTGCTTTCCCTGGACACTGGGTTGGCTGGGCTGGGAGGGGAGGGAGTTTCTCTGAAGCTGCCCATCTCCTTCCTACCCCTGCGGGCTGGCCTGGCCTAGAGAAGCCAGCTAGAGCCTGCCCTGGGGCTCCAGCCAAGCAGAGCCTCCTCCGAGGCCTGCAGCTGGGATCTCTGCCTTGCCCCCTTTCCTTGGGAAAAGCCCCAGCCCTCGGTGCCCATCCTACATGGAGGGGAGGGACCCCTTGGGGCTGGAGCTTTGCTGGCACAGGGCTGCCCATCAAAGACCCAGAGGCCTCTACAGGGCCCTCAGGCCAGGGCTGAGCTTGCTCCAGGCCCCGCAGCCGCCATGGGGAGAGCACATTAGCCAGAAAAGCCCCTTAATCAGACTGGACAACTCGGTCGCCAGGAGCCCGACCTCCCTACTGGGAAACCCCCTCCCGATGTGGAGTCTTGGGCCAGGCAGGGATAAAGGCCACACTGTTTCCCCTGGAGGGGAGGGGAGTGGGGGGTGGAGAAAGGTGGCTCTGTTGGCCGCACAAGGCCCCATTCAGCCTGGGGCCTGGTTGTCCCGGGCAGGCTGGCCAGGCCCTTCAGCAGCCACAGCCTCCCTGGGCCTGGGAGCCACTGCTGCTGGCCCAAGTGGCCCGCCTGCCCACAGTAGCTTCCAAGGGCCCTGGATTAGACCTGGGAAGCCTTGAGCGCTGCTGGCCTCCACCCTCCACGCTGTGCCTCTGTCCCTGAACTGGCAGCAGGTCAGGGCCCGCCATCCTAGGCCTGGGGAAATGGCACCCTCTATTGGGCTCGGCCCAAATCCCTGCCAGGCCCCTGGGGAGCCCAGGTTCAACAGGACCTGCCATCTCCTGCCTGTGTCTCCCCTGAGGGAGGATAGGGGCCACACAGTTGTCAACGGAAGACTGTAGGACAGACTCCCTGGCTGTCAGGGCGGAGGGGTGAGCAAAGCCACCCATTCCAGGGCCAGGCCTACCTGGTGCCTGGTGCTCTGTCCTCCCAGAGGGCCCAGAAGCCTCCTGTCCGTAGGGGCAGGGCCACAGAACCGCCCAGAGTCTGAACGGCTGCGTGTGGGGAGCCTGCCACCCCTCCCCCAGACTCTCATTCCTCTCCCACCTCCCGGCAGAGCTCCTACCCCATCTGGGAGGACTTCAACTCCAAGGCCACCAAGCTGCATTCCCAGCTGAGGTGAGGCTGCCCAGGGTGCCCAGCTGAGGAGGGGCGGGCAGGGGTCCTCACCCGCTGACCATCTGCCCCACTGTCCCTCTCCCCAGGACCACCGTGCTGGCTGCTGTGGCCTTCCTGGACGCCTTCCAGAAAGTGGCTGACATGGCCACCAACACCCGAGGTGGGGAGGGGGCGTGGCTGCAGGTTGGGGACGCCCTGGGTGGGCTTGGAGGCTGGAAAGGCTGAGTGGGGTGTGGGCCAAGGAGAGGATGCCAGACCCCGGGTTCAGCTCCCTGCTGGAATGGGCTGGTTGGAGAGACTGAGCCCCTCACCACAAGAGGCATGCGAGCCGGCGTGGGTGAGTGGTGACAGGCATGTCACAGGGGGACTCCCTTCTCGCGTGGGCAGTTCAGAGGACCCCTCTCCTCAGTTCACCCTTCCACAGCGCAGAAGGGTGGCTGCTTCTCACCGTTCCCAGGTGCCCTTCTGAGAGCATGCAGGCAGGTGACACTCCCTGGGGACTTGGCTCCTCTGCCTCCTGGACCCCCTTACAGGGACCTGGGCTGCTGTGATGAGAACACAGGCCAGGGGCGTGTGCACAACCTCACGCAGACATCTGGGCACACCTGCAGGAGTTCCCGGTAGAGCTGGAAGGGAATTTTACCGGCTCGTCCTTGGGTAGTCTTTGGTGCTTGCCTCTCCCTGCTGGGGGAGAGGGGAGGCTCCTGGCCTGGCCAACGGGGCACCCACAGCCCCAGGAGGTGGGATAGCCTGTCCTGGCGCCAAGGAGGAGCTCTGTAAATATGGAGGACGCATCGCGCACCCCCCCCACACACACACAGGGGCCGGCAGAAAGGCGGGATGGAGGGGTGGGGCGGGGGGCTGCGGGCAGGGCTTTCGCGGGCCGGCGCGCCCCCTCGTGGTCCCAGGCCGGAACTGCAGGGGTCCGGGCGGGGTCCTTTCCCACGCCGCGCGCTTGCCTCGCCAGGGGCCACGCGGGACATCGGCTCTGCGCTCACGCGCATGTGCATGCGCCACCGCAGCATTGAGACCAAGCTGCGGCAGTTCACCAAGTGAGTGGGCACCACGGGCGGGCGGGGGACATCCCGTCCCGGGAGACCCTTTCCTGCTGCAGCCCTGACCCGCAGCTCCCGCCCACAGTGCACTGTTGGAGAGCCTGATCAACCCACTGCAGGAGCGCATCGAGGACTGGAAGAAGTCCGCCAACCAACTGGACAAGGACCACGCGAAAGGTGGGGCGGGGCCTCGCAGGGGTGTCCCTCCCCTTCCGCAGGGATGGGATGCGTATGATAGTTTCCCCCTCTCACCTCTCGTGCAGAGTACAAACGAGCGCGGCATGAGATCAAGAAGAAGTCATCAGACACGCTGAAGCTGCAGAAGAAAGCGCGCAAAGGTAGAGCCCAAAGGTGCCCACCAAGGCCCAGCCCCGCGAGGCCCCATTACAGGCCCCCCTGCCCTGCGGGGCACCCCAGGCATCATCCTGGCCCGGAAAGTCCTATGCCCTACACAGGGCCCTCCAACCTTTGGGGTGGGACAGAGGGAGCCGCCTTCACCGCAGACCCGCCCAGGCCCTCCCTCTTGGGAGGCAGCAGGTGGCCACAGGCCCAGGCCCCACCCAGCCCCAGGAGTGGCTCTGTCCATCCGGCTGTCTTTCACACATTCTTTCTTTCTCTGTCTCTCCTCCTCCTCCTCCTCCCACATCCTTCCTGTAGAGCTACTTGGTAAGTCAAATGTCCATCCCTTCAGCTGCTCCTCCCGTCCTTGTCGCATTTGTCTGTCTCCCCCAGTTCAGGGCCATTGGAAGGAACCTCTCCAGGCCAAGGAGGAGCCAGGAAGGCGGTCGGTCCACCAAGGGAGGGGCCTGGGGCACAGTCCCCTAGGTCCCCCAGGGGCCCTGGCCAGGGATGAGTCCCCAGCCACTGCTGGGTCAGTCTGCCAGGCCAGGAGGGGTTGGCTGGCCAGGTGGGTGGGGGGCACAAGCCCTGGCTGCCCCCCCACCAGGCCAGCCAGGTTCTCACCTGTCGCCTCTCTGCTTCCCTCTCCCCGTCTCCATCACATCATCCTCGCCTCTCTCTGTCTCTCTCGCTGCCTCTTTGTGTCCATGTTGCCGTCCTTGTGCAGTGCTCTCTGAGCTGAGTGGGGGGTTCATGCTGAGACGCACCCCTCTTCCCTGCTCCCCAGGCCTGGTCCCTAGCACTCCTGACCCCCACACCCCCTAGTGGCCTGGCCTACAGCTGAGCCCCCCACCCTGCTCTACTTTGTCCTGCACCACCCCCCTGCACCCTGCAAGTGATGGGCACCCTTCCAGGGCAGTGAAGGCGTCCCGAGCAGGACTCCTCCCACTGACCTCCCTGTGGTCCACCCTGCCCACCCCAGATCCCAGGTGGCTTTGCAGCTTTGGTGTCTTTCCTGTGCCTGTGTGTCTGTCCTCTCTGCCTGCTCTGGTGGGACCAGCCCCTCCACAAGCCCTAGAGTCTGCCCTCCCCATTCCCCTGGTAGTGCCCAGCCCCACGCCAGGGACGCCACCACAGGGGCCTGAGCCATGGTGCAGCCGACCAGGCCGGCGTCCCCAGCACGGCCTCTGCTCCCGCCCCCAGGGAAAGGAGACCTGCAGCCCCAGCTGGACAGCGCCCTGCAGGACGTCAGTGACATGTACCTCCTGCTGGAGGAGACAGAGAAGCAGGCCGTGCGCCGGGCCCTGATCGAGGAGCGAGGCCGCTTCTGCACCTTCATCACCTTCCTGCAGCCTGTGGTGGTGGGTCCTGTGGCGACAAGGAGGCCCGGCAGGGCGGGCAGGGCCAGGGTAGATCTCTTGACCTCCAAGATCACTTCTCAGTGAGCCCTGGCGGGTGTATTGAGGGCCACATGCTCCTGGACCAAGAGCAGGTCTTATAGCTCATCGTGCCCTGATTTGGTCTGGACAGATGGTCACGTCAGCCACTCGGGCCACAGCCCAGCCTCCGCCATCCCCGAGCAGCCTCATCAGCAGGGGAGGGCAAGAGGAGAGGCCCGGCAAGCCTGCTTCTCAAGGGGGGAGGCGGGGGCAGGGAGCCATCAGGTCTGTGACTGTTTCCTCAGAACGGCGAGCTGACCATGCTGGGAGAGATCACACACCTGCAGGGTATCATCGATGACCTGGTGGTGCTGACCGCAGAGCCCCACAAGCTGCCTCCCGCCAGCGAGCAGGTGCGGCGAGCCCTGCGGCCCTGGCCAGGGAGGAGATGGTCCTGCCTCAGTTAGGAACAGTAGAGGAGAAAGAGGGACAGCATTCAGGGGAGGCACCTGGGAAAAGAAGAGCAGATACCTCCCGGCAGCCACTGTGGGCATCCAGGGGCACCTGCTGGGGTGACTTGCCCAGGTCCCAGCGGAGGTCTCAGGCGAAGAGCAGATGGGCAGAACTCTCAGATCCCTGGGGCTCAGCCCTTCCAAACCTGTTGGCGCCTGGCTGTCATCCACACCCAGAACCCCGTCACCTCCCCCAGATGCAGGGCACGCCTGCCGGCCTCGCCCTCCCTGCTTCTGCCGCACAGCCCAGGCACTTCCGGTGTGCCCAGCACTCTGCTGAGTGCCCCCCACAGGTGTCTCACTGAATCCTCCTGCTGGTGCTCTAAGATAGGAACACTTGGCCCCGATTCACAGGACAAAACTGAGACTCGGGTCCAGTAACGATTTGACTCTCTGGTGTCATGGGCACTGTCACCTGCCTCCTCTGCCAGTGACCATGAGTCCTCGAGGGCTCCTCCTTGTCCCATGTGCCCTGCCTGGCCCTGCCTGGCCCCGGCTGGCCTCAGAGTCCCGAGTCCGTGCTGTGTGTGAGCTGAGGGGCTCAGAGGGGGAACTCTGGTGTCTCCTGCTTCCAGCCTCAGTAAGAAGCTCGCATTAGGAGGAGGCTGGGGGCTTGAGATTCTTGGGGTTTTCTCCTGGGCCCTAGTCCACAGTTGAGAAGAGAGTGGAGGGTTTGGCCCCAGAAAAAGGATGAGGCCCTCTGAAGGTTAGAGGCGCCTCCGGTGACCCCTGTCCATGTCTCTGTCCAGGTGATCAAAGACCTGAAGGGCTCGGACTACAGCTGGTCCTACCAGACCCCGCCCTCGTCGCCCAGCAGCTCCAGCTCCCGCAAGTCCAGCATGTGCAGGTTGGTGGGGGAGGGGGTGTCCCAGGAGGGAACAGGGAGCTCCCAGCAGCACTGCATCCAGAACTGCTTCAGAGCCCCCGAATTCCTACAACTTCTGCGTCGTCCAGGGAGTTTTCAATGTAGAAGAAACACATGCCCCGTTGTCCCAAGACTGCCGCTGGCACAGGCGTTTGTTGGCAGGAAATTTATGGAGCATTAGCTATGCGCCAGGTGCCCTGCATCCTCTCCACTGAATCCCAACACCACCGCATCAGGCGTGGTGTTGTCTCCATTTCACAGAAGGGGAAATTGAGGCACAAAGTCGGCTTTTTTTTTTGAGGCACTAGAGATTAAATCCAGGGGCATTCTACCTCTGCACTACATCCCCTGCCCTACTTTATTTTTTATTTTGAAACAGGGTCTCACAAAGTTGCTGAAGGTTTCACTAAGGTGTTGAAGCTGGCCTCAAATCTGGGATCCTCCTGTCTCAGCCTCCCAAGTACTGGGATTACAGGCATGCACCACCACACCTGGCCAAAGTCAGCATTTAACCACTAGGCCCTGCCAGGCATAGGACTGCATGGGTTAGTAGTAAGAATCTAAGATCAGGGAAGAGTGCAGAGGTTTCTGAGACCATGTGCTGAGGCCACAAGGTGAAGGACAGTCCAGCCCGGGTTGGCCCCTGGGGTCTCATATAGCCGGGGTGAGGCCAGAGCTCTCGCTCAACCCCCGGGCCGGCTCAGCATCAGACACCCTTCCTAGGGCTGGCCCTGGGGCCAGATTTAGAGGAGATGTTTGTGATTGCAGGGTCCTGGACCAGGGAGGGCAGTTAACACAGAGCAGGGAATTGATGCCTCATGACTCAGTTTCCCCATCATTAACCTAAGGACAACTGTTCTAATGGCAAAGTAGGAGGCAGAGAGACGCGGCCTTGCGCTGGGTGTGCCCTGACAGTGGCTTCAGCACTGAGGAGCGCCAGGGGCAGGAATGGGGTACCCCCTCTCCAGCTCCGCCCTGCCTGCCACTCCATCCCAGAACCTGGCTCCTCTGTGGCACCTGGGTCTCAGGACCTCGTAGTCTGACATTATCTTTTCCTTCCTCTGCCCCTCATCTCTCTCCCCCACCCTCCTCTGTCACCCCCTCCCCACACGCACCCCTGTGTCTCCCTGTCCGGCCGCCATGCCCTCCTGCTTCACTCCCTTAGCGCCCCCAGCAGCGGTAGCAGTGCCAAGGGTGGCGGAGCCCCATGGCCTGGGGGCGCCCAAACATACTCACCCAGTTCCACCTGTCGCTACCGCAGCCTGGCGCAGCCAGCCGCCACCGCCACCCGCCTCTCCAGCGTCTCCTCCCACGACTCTGGCTTCGTCTCCCAGGACGCCGCGCACTCCAAGCCTCCCTCACCCATGCCTTCAGACATCACCAGCCAGGTGAGGGCGGTAGGAGCAGCCCCAGGGCGGGGTGCGCGGACTCACCTGCGCGGGGGCCACGTAGCCCTTGAGACCGGTCCCGGGGCTTCGTTCTGCTCCGTATTTATGTTATCGAGTTCCATCTCTTGGCTTTTAAACTCACCATATCACTATGTTTTAGATGAGTCTCTTGTAAACAACATATGCCTAGATTTTCTTGTTGTATCCAATCTGACAATATCTTTTTTTCTTCTTCTTTTTTTTTTTTTTTCCTGGCAGTACTGGGGATCAGACCAGGCCCGTGCACACTAGGCAGGCACTCTACCACCGAGCTCCATCCCGTCCCGGCTGTCATGTCCTTGTCCCCACTTTCATTCTTTCTATTCTCACCTGCTGGGATTCCGATGAAATGTATGTCCCACCTTCTCATTCCATCTTTGTGTCTCTTAATTCGTATGGTTCATCTCCTTGTTTGTCCAGACTCCATTCTGGACAAGCATTCTGGATACATTCTGGATCATTTCTTCAGGTCTGTCTTCCAATCTACTTTTTCTCCTTTTTGCTATTTGATCTGTACACTGAGGGTTTTGGCTTGGGGTTTTTGTTGTTGTTGTTGGCTTTTTTGTTTTTGTTTTTTAGTTTTTCATTCTGAAATAATTTTAGGCTTGGGAGAAAAGTTGCAAAAAGATTAGAGTCCCCAGGTACCTCCCTACGGACTTCCCAGTGTCGACATCTTACATAAGCACTAACCAGTTTTCAAAGCCAGGAAATGAACCTGGCTCTACCTGATCATCAGACTACCTTCACCTTTCGCCAGTTTTCTCTCTACTGTGCTTTATCTGGTCCAGGAGTGAGGATCCAACACAGAATCCTACGTTGATTGCATTTGGTTTCTGTGTCATCTGAACTTCTCGAGGCTGTGATGGTTCCTCAGTCCCGTCCTTTTTTATCTTTCATGACTTTGATATTTTGGATAATACTACTCAGGTATTTCTTAGGGTGTCTCTTAGTTTACGTCCTCCCTTTTAGAATGAGAGGCCAGGCATTTCTAGCAAGAGTACCACAGAAGTAGTGTTGTGAGCTGGGCATGGTGGTGCAGGCCTGTCATCCCAGTACTTGGGAGACTGAGAGAGAAGGATCCACAGGTTGAAGGCCAGCCTCAGCAACTTAGGCCCTCAGCAACTTAGTGAGACCCTATTTCAAAAATAAAATAGGGCCAGCCGGGCATGGTGGCGCACGCTTGTAATCCCAGTATTTGGGAGGCTGAGACTGGAGGATCTGGGTTCGCGGCCAGCCTCAGCTACTTAAGCCCTCCACAACTTAGTGAGACTCCGTTTCAAATAAAGAATAAAAGAATAGGGCTGGGAGTGTAGCTTGTAGGTAAAGTGCCCCTGGGTTCAATCCCCAGTACAGCAAAAAAAAATAAATAAATAAATAGGGCTGGACGTAGTGGCGCACACTTGTAATCCCAGTACTTGGGAAACTGAGACAGGAGGATCGCAGGTTCGCGGCCAGCCTCAGCTACTTAGTGAGGCCCTCCACAACTTAGTGAGACCCTGTTTCAAAATAAAGAATAAAAAAATAGGTCTGGGGGTGTAGCTCAGAGGTAGAATGCCCCTGGGTTCAATCTCCAGTACCACAAAAAATAAATAAATAAATAAATAAATAAATAAATAAATAAATAAATATAGAAATAAATAAAATAGGGCTGGGGGTATAGCTCAGGGGTAGAACTCCCCTGGGTTCAATCCCTAGTACCACACACACACACAGAAAAAAGTGGCATTGTGCCCTTGCATCGTATTAGCTACCTGACATCGATGGGTCTCGTTGCAGGTATTACCCACCCTAATCCTTGGTTAAGTGTTGTCTGCCAGGCTTGCCCACTAGTCAAAATTTGCCCCTTTGTTATCAATTATCAATTTTATGGGACAATACTTTTGAGACTCTGGGAATATCCCATTCCTTACCATACTTTCACTCCCTTATTTTATTTCTTGGGGGGGTATTGGGGATTGAACCCGGGGGCATTCTACCTCCGAGCTACACCCCCCAGCCCTATTTTATTTTTTGTTTTGAAACAGGGTCTTGCTAGGTTGCTGATAATCTCACTAAGTTGCTAAGGCTAGCTTCAAACCTGTGACCCTCCTGTCTCGGCCTCCCTGGGATTACAGGCGTGCGCCACCACTCCCAGCTCACTCCCTAATTTTAATATCCACTGATGATCCTTGTCTGTTACAATAGTGATTTTCTTATTTCCATCATTCCTCCTACATTTATTTACTAAAATTCTACTGTATAATGATCTGTCCCTTCGCCCCCATTTATGTCTGTAGTCATTACTTATTTATACCAATTTAGACTCAAATGTTTCTTTCATTCTATGGGTTATAATCCGTTACCACTGAGTCTTTTAAGAACCTTTTTACTGGCAGGTTCTATACATGCAGAGAAGTAAATATATCCTAAGGGCACAGCTCAGTAAATGTGCACAAACTGAACACACCCATGTAACCAGCACCAAGAACAAGGCAAAAGCCAGGCCTGGGGACACATGCCTGCAATCCCAGTATTTGGGAGGCTGAGATAGGAGGATCACAGGTTCAAGGACAGCCTCAGCAACTTAGCAAGATCCTCAGCAACTTAAGTAGATCCTGTTTCAAAAATACAATAGGGCTGGGGGTGTAGCTCAGCGGTAGAATGCTGCTGGGTTCAAACTCCAATACCAAAAAATAAATAAATAAAAAGAACCAGACACAGCATGACCGCCACCCAGAAGCCCCCATACTCCCCAAGTTGCTACGCTCCCCAAGGGTAAACCACTTTCCTGACTAGATTAGTTTTGCCTTATTTTTTTTTTCCTTGTGGTACTGGGGATTGAACCAACTGAGGGGCATTCTACCTCTGAGCTACACCCCCAGCCCTATTTTTTATTCTTTACTTTGAAACAGGGTCTCACTAAGTAGCTGAGGCTGGCCGCAAACCTGCGATCCTCCTGTCTCAGCCTCCCAAGTACTAGGATTACAAGCGTGCGCCACCACGCCCGGCTTAGTTTTGCCTTTTTTAATCCTGTGTGTGTGTGTGTGTGTGTGTGTGTGTGTGTGTGTGTATTACTGGGTTAGGGATGTAGCTTGGTGGTACAACACTTACCTAGCCTGCATGAGGCACTGGATTTGATCCCCAGCAACACACACACACACACACACACACACACACACACACACACACACGCTCACACAGTATGTATCCTTCACATCTGACTTCTTTTGCTCATCATGCTGTCTATGAGAGTCATCTGTTTTATGTGAGATGCATTTCATTCTCATCTCTGTGATAGCATGCCACTCTATGAACTTAGGATTTATTTAGCCTTCTACTTTTGAAGGACATCTGGGTAGTGTCCGGTGTTCTGGCTGCGGGGCTGCTAACAGTGTTGCTACCAGCATTCTAGCGCGCAGTTCTGTGGGGTCCGCGGAAGTGGAGCTGCTGACTCTCGGAATGTGCGCACATTCGGGTTTGACAGGCACTACCAAGTAGTTCTCCAAAGTGGTCGTACCAATTTATACTCCTATTAGTAAGATTATGAGTTTACCACTATACCACATCCTCGCCAGCCCCTGGTATTTTACATCTTTTTCATGTTAGCCGTTCTGGTAAGTGTACAACAGTAGCATGCTGTATTTGTAATTTTGTGTGGCCCTAATGAGAACAAGGTATGCCTTTTCATACTTTTAAAGTCCATCTGAATATCTTCTTTTGTGAAGGACCTGTTCATATCTTTTGATAAGAACCATTTTTCTCCTAGGTTATTTGTTTTTCTTACTGATTTAAAGAACTTTATATATTATAGATATGTCTTTCATCAGCTACGTTCTCTTATTCTGTGGGTATATTTTTATCCTTTAATGAGGTTGTTTTATTTTTGTGTGTGTGTGGTACTGGTGATGGAACCCAGGAGCACTCTACCTCTGAGCTACACCCCCAGCCTGTTTGTTTGTTTGTTTCTTCTTATTTTTATTTTTTAGAAACAGGGTCTCACTAAGTTGCTGAGGGCCTCACTAAATTGCTAAGGCTGGTCTTCAACCTGCAATCCTCCTGTCTTAGCCTCCCAAGGCTTGTGCCACCACGCCCAGCTAATAGGGTCTTTTTGTTTGTTGGGGGGGTGTACTGGGAATTGAATCCAGAAGCATTCTACCTCTGAACTACATACCCAGTTCTATTTTATTATTTATATTTGAAACAGGGTCTTACTAAGTTGCAGAGGGCCTCACAAGGTTGCTAAGGCTGGCTGTGAACTTGCGATCCTGCTGTCTCTGCCTCCCACGTACTGGGATTACAGGCGTGCGCCACCATGCCTGGCTAATCAGGTCTTTTAATAACCAGAAGTTTGTGGGTTTAATATAGTCCAATCTAAGCCGGGCGTGGTGGCGCACGCTTGTAATCCCAGTACTTTGGGAGGCGGAGACCGGAGGATCCGGGTTCACGGCCAGCCTCAGCTCTCTCTCTCGCTCTCTCTCTCTCTCTCTCTCTTCCTTTCTCTCTCTCTCTCTCCCTCTCTCTCTCTCTCTCTCTCTCTCTCTCTCTCTACCTAGTGAGGCCCTCCGTAACTTCGTGAGACCCGGTTTCAAAATAAAGTATAAAAAAATAGGGCCGGGGGTGTAGCGCGGAGGTAGAACGCCCCTGGGTTCAATCCCCAGTAAAAAAGAAAACTAGCAATCCAAATATAGTCCAATCTATCCATTTTTAAAAATTGTTAGTGCTAGCCAGGTATAGTTGTTGCACATGCTTGTAATCCCAGTACTTGGGAGGCTGAGACAGGAGAACCTCAGGTTCAAGGACAGCCTCCGCATGTAGTAAGATTCTTATCAAACCTAGTGAGATCCTGTTCCAAAATAAAAATAAAAAATAGGACTGGGGGTGTAGCTCGGCGATAGAACGCCCCTGGGTTGCTGGGTGTGGTGGCGCACGCTTGTAATCCCAGTACTTGGGAGGCTGAGACAGGAGGATCCGGGTTCGCGGCCAGCCTCAGCTATTTAGTGAGGCCCTCCACAACTTAGTGAGACCCTGTTTCAAAATAAAGAATAAAAAACAGGGCTGGGGGGTGTAGCCCGGAGGTAGCATGCCCTGGGTTCAATCCCCATTACCGCAAAAAAAATAAATAAATAAAAAAAAGAATGCCCCTGGGTTCAAACTCTCGTACCACACACACACACATAAAAAAAAAAAAGAAAAAATTGCTGGTGTTTTTGGTGTCCTGCTGGAGATGTTTTCTCTTACTCCCAGGTCATAAAGATATTTTTCTCTAAAATTTTTTTAGGGGGATTGGATTTTTTTTACCTTTTTCATTTAGATCTGCAACTCATCTGGAATTGATTGTATGCATGTGTGGGGGGATGTGGAGTAGGAGGTCCTTTTTTCCATGTGCATATCTAATTGACCAAGACAACCTATTGAAAAGACCATCTGTCTTAGCCCATTGAAGCTGCTGTAACAAAATGCCATGAATTGAATGATTGATAAACAAGAGGAGGCTGGGAAGTCAAGGATCAAGGCACCAGCAACAGAGTGGGTGTCTGGTGAGAGCCCCCTCCTGGTTCATAGAAGGCGCCTCTTTGCCATGTCCTTACGTGGTGGAAGGGGCCAGCTAGCTCCATCAGGCTTTGCTTACCAGGGCACTAATCCATCTGCCGGGGCTCCACCCTCCTGATCTGATCCCCTCCCAAAGACCTCCCCTCTTAATACCATCCTCCTGGGGGTCAGGATTCCAGTGCATGAATTTTGAGGGGACTTAAACACCTAGACCATGGCACCCTGAATCTGTTCTGGGGGGCTCTTCTAGACTTCATATTCTGTTCACCTGGCTGATTTGTCCTCATGCCAGTACCCCATCATCTTCATTATTGTTACTCTGTAGAAAACCGTGCTATGTGATAATGAGAGTCTTCCAGCTTTATTATTCTTCAGAATCACCTTGTCTATTTTTGGCCCGTTGTGTTATAAATTTTAAGACCAATTTATCAGCTTCCACCAAAAAAACCAGAGCCAAGACAAAAACTCCTGGAATTTTGACTGGGATTGTGTGTCTCTCTGTTGATTTAAGCTTTAAGTCCTCTCGATAATGTTTGGTAGTTTTGTTTGTTTCTTTGTTGTGGTACTAGGGATTGAACCAGGGGCATTCTAATTCTGAGCTACACCCAAGACCTTTATTTTTTTATTTTGAAACAGGGTCTTGCTAAGCTGCTAAGGGTCTCACTAAGTTGCTGAGGCTGTCCTCTAACCTATAATCCTCCTGTCTCAGCCTCCAACTACTGGGATTACAGGGATATGGCACCACGCCTACCTTTTTTGTAGGTTTTTTTATCTTTGTTTTTGGTGCTGAGGATTGAACCCAAGGGCATCCGACCTCTTAAGTTACACCCCCATCCCTTTTTATTTTGAAACAGGGTCTCACTGGGTTGCTGAAGGTCTCAGCTAAATTGCTGAGGCTGACCTCTAATCTGCAGTCCTCCTGTTTCAGCCTCCATACACCATCATGCCCAGCTTTTTTGTGGTCACTATGTGAAGATCTTGCACATCTGTCCTTGGATTTATTTTTAGGTATTTGACGTTTGTTGATATTATTATAAATTACAGTCCTTTTTGTTACCTGCTGGTATTTAGAAGTACAATCCATTCTTTCTGACCTTATATCCAATAACCTTGTGAAAATCACTTATTAAATCTGATAATATATATTCTGATAATTTATAGATTCTGATACTTTATAGGTTCTTTACTATCATGTCATTGGAAATGGTGATCACCTTATTTCTTCCTTTCCAGTCCTTTTGCTTTTTATTTTCTTTTTCATGCTTTATTGCACTGGCTAAGACTTCCAGTGATGAAAAGAAATGCTGATAGTGAGCATCCTTTCTAACAGCCACATTGCTAAAAAGTCTGCGTGTGTTGTTTCCTCTGAGTCCTCACCTCTGGTGCTTCATGGCCTTTTGTTTTGTGACCTTGGCTCACAGTAGTCTGTAGGACATCTGGGCAGGGCTGGGGTGCTGCTGGTCCGCCCCAGCTCCCTGGCTGGGTTTGCTCATCACGGGGTGAGCACTTCACTTGGGTGTATCTCTGACATGCTCAGGGCTCACGGTCCTGTCTCTCCCCTCGTTTCGCTTTCCTTTCATCTTTTCAGTTGTTTGGAGCAGGAGGGCCTCCAGGGTACCTAGTCCACCCTGCTGCCCACAGTAGAGTCTCCCATTCATGCTCCGGCTACTCCCAAATGGGGTCCCCTGCCCCATCCTGAAGCAATTCTCACAGTCTCCACGAGCACAACTGCCCCCACACTCTGCAGAGCAGGTTCTTCTGACCGCTGAGGTGTCCCCTGCGTGTGACTTTCCTCCCGCTTGTCCGGCAGCTCCCTGCCTCTCTCCTTCGCTGGACTCTCCTCTTCCTCCCAACCGCTGAAAGTCAGCACCCCTGAGGGCTTGGTCTTGAACATCTCTAACTAGGGCCGCATCAGTGGCCTCATCCTGCCCCGTGGCTGCTGGCTGTGTGGCTCCAGCCCCCACTCTTCCCCAACTCCAGGCTTGTGAATACTGATGCCCATGTTGCATCCGTGCTAGGGCTTAGCGTACGCAGGACGGCACTTGGGGCTCCACACACTCCCCGCCCCCTCCACTGGCATCACCTTCCCGAGCAAATAGTGACACCATCTATCCAGTTACTCCGACCAGACACCCCTCCGCTGCCATCCTTGGTGTCGCTCTTCCCCTCCCCCGCTGTGCTCGGGCCAGCAGCCGCAAGCCCCTGGCCAGCCCTCCAAAGTGTGGTTCTCGGGCTGGGCCATGGGCAATCAGTGCCTACAGGGTGCGCCCCGGGCTTTCGCCTTCTACTGCCGGCCCTCTTGGTGGCCGGGGCCCCAGGGGAACACAGGGCAAGGTACCGGATCAAACTGCCCGCTGCATGCCATGCCCGCTGTGACAGAACTGTTCTCTCCTCTCCTCCCTGCCCCGCCCGCCCGCCGGCCCCTGTCTGCGCATCCGCCCACTCGCCTCTGCATGGCAGAAGTCCTCCAGCTCTGCGTCCTCCGAGGCCTCGGAAACCTGCCAGTCCGTTAGCGAGTGCAGCTCCCCCACCTCGGTCAGTGCCCCCGGCCCCGGGCCCAGGACCGTCACCCCATGCCCTCCCAACCTGGGGCCGTCACCCCAGAGAGGGCCCAGGCTCAGCCACAGGGCGCCCGTCTCCACCCGCAGCCACTCCCCACATGGCCATGTCCTTCTTCCTGGGACCCCTGGCCTGCCCCTGGCCTGGTGGGACAGCGAGGTCACACCGCCCTCCAGGCTCTGGCCTGGACATGATTGTGAGCAGTAGGCTTCTAACGGTCCTGGGCAGCAAGGCCAAGGTCCCCTGACCTGCCTGCCACACCCTACAGGACTGGACCAAGGCCGGCCCCCACGATCAGCCCTCAGGCACCAGCCTGCAGCGGAGGAAGGACCGAGTGGAGCTGCTCCGAGACACAGAGCCAGGCCCCGCTAGCGGGGGTACCCTGGGCCCCAGTGGGGAGGAGGCACCCCGGCCCCGGATGTCCCCCGCCACCATCGCAGCCAAGGTAGGCGGGCAGCTTCCCCAGGTCAGTGCCAGGAGGCTCCGGCCACCTTGGGGAGCTGCCTGGAGTCTGGGCAGAGGGTAGGAGTGGGCAGGGAGGCTTCAGCCTGCAATTTTACTGCCCCCAGCACGGTGAGGAGGTGTCCCCCGCAGCCAGCGACCTGGCCATGGTGCTGACCCGCGGCCTGAGCCTGGAGCACCAGAAGAGCAGCCGCGACTCGCTGCAGTACTCCAGCGGCTATAGCACGCAGACCACCACGCCCTCCTGCTCTGAGGACACCATCCCATCCCAAGGTGGGCCCTCTTCTCCCCACTCTGTGTCCACCTGGGTGGGTCGAGGCTCACGGGACACCGGGGTCCAGACTCATCGCATCCTGTGCCCCCAGGCTCCGACTACGACTGCTATTCCGTGAACGGGGACGCGGACAGCGAAGGCCCCCCCGAGTTCGACAAATCGTCCACCATCCCACGCAACAGCAACATCGCCCAGAATTACCGCCGCCTGATCCAGACCAAGCGGCCGGCCTCCACCGCCGGGCTGCCCACGGCCACCGGCCTGCCCTCGGGTGCGCCTCCCGGCGTGGCCACCATCCGCCGCACGCCCTCCACCAAGCCCACCGTGCGCCGCGCCCTGTCCAGCGCCGGCCCCATCCCCATCCGGCCACCCATCGTCCCCGTGAAGACGCCCACGGTGCCTGACTCCCCCGGTTACGTGGGGCCCACGCGGGCCGGCAGCGAGGAGTGCGTCTTCTACACGGACGAGGCCGCCTCGCCCCTGGCACCGGACCTTGCCAAGGCCTCTCCAAAGAGGCTGAGCCTGCCCAACACGGCCTGGGGCAGCCCGTCCCCGGAGGCCGCCAGCTACCCCGGCGCAGGAGCCGGGCTCTCGGCCGAAGATGATGAGGAGCAGCAGCTGGCTGCCAACCGGCACAGCCTGGTGGAGAAGCTTGGGGAGCTGGTGGCAGGCGCCCACGCCCTGGGCGAGGGCCAGTTCCCCTTCCCCACTGGCCTGTCGGCCACCCCAGCAGAAGAGACGCCTACCCCGCCCCCTGCCGCCACCAGCGACCCCCCAGCCGAAGACATGCTGGTGGCCATCCGCCGTGGGGTCCGGCTGCGCAGGACCGTCACCAACGACAGGTCGGCGCCCCGCATCTTATGATGGCGCCACCCTCCCCACCCTGTCCGGCCCCGGCACAGGCAGACGGCTTGGTCCGTGAGAAGCAGCCACTCGGAGCGAAGGCACAGCCAGGAGACAGAAGAGCGCCAGGGACGAGGCAAAGCCACGTTATGGAAAGAGACACCCAGGCTGCATCTCGGTGTTTTACGGGAAATGACTTCTTTGACAAACCTCGCCAGGACGGAGCTGCAGGCCTTGAACTGGTTTGGGGGCCTGTTTTATACTGTCCTTGCCTACTCCGTTCCTCCTCGCAGGCCCTGCCGTTTTCAAAGCCGGGAAAGCCCGTGACCAAAGGCTGGGCCTGCCTCCCTCTCTCCATCACAGCCCGCCCAGGGTCCATAGCTAAGCTCCCAGGCCCAGTCGCTCCCCAGGTCATGGCACCCGGCTCTTCCTCGAATGCTGACCCCTCCTTGCCCTTCCTAAGCTCCCTGCCCTTCTCTCTGCCTCTCCCAGGTTCCTTGCCACCTGGGGGGCAGGGTGGCTGCAGAAGGGCCTGGTGCCCGATGCCCAAGATACCTAGTCTGTGTCCAGGAGTAGGGAAGCAGGCTGGAGCTGGAGGCCAGGCCCACCTGTGGAGACGGGGACCTAGGGACCCAGGAGTCTCAGGAAGGAAACAAGGACTGTGCGGGGGAGACTCAGGACCCTCCTGGCTCCCTCCCGTGTGAGGTGTGGCCAGGGGAGGGGGCAGGCAGGGCAGCAGGGAAAGGCCTGGCCAGCCACATGGGAGCCATGCTGGATGTCCCGCTCTTATCTGGGCACACCGAGACTTTTAACTCTAGTGGCACTTTGGGGTCACAGTTTTAGCCACCTTTGGGGTGGGGGCTGGAGCAGTAGATGGTATGGAGGGTTATTTTATGAATATAATAAAATGGAGCTGACCCCAGACAAGGACTGTGTGGGGGGCAAGCTGGTGATACAGGGTGTGTGTCTTTGAGTGCCTGAGAGGGGGGCCACACGGTGGCCTGTGGCAGGAGGAGAGGGGCAGAATCGGTTCCCCAAAGCCAAGGGGGAGCTTTTCTCTCCAGCATCTCAAGGGGAGCCAAAATAAGGCAGGAGAGGCAGGGTGGGTATGGGGCACCTTCGGGCCCGTCTGCTGCAGTTGAGCATCCGTGGGTCCGGGGCGGGGGAGCGTGTCCAGGGAGATCGGCTTTGACTCTGTTGCCAGAGGAGATGCCATCCCAGGATGGTCCCCACCGCTGGCCTGGGCCTGGGCTGGCAGTGGGGCCGGGTGAAGGAGCACGTCACCTCCCCACTCCGTGCCAAGTCTGAGCAGGTAGAAGCACGTGAGCCTAGGGTGAGTGGAGGGATTCCGGGTGGTCCGCAGGTCAGAGCAGCAGGGCTCCGAGGCTGGGTCTCGCTGGGGTCAGGAGAGCAGCTTGCCTTGGTCTGGGTGGAATGGAGTTGAGGTTGGTCCGGGCCCTGGTTCCTAGGCGTCTTTGGGATCCCGCCAGGCGGGTCTGGGGAACCCTGTGGGGATAGTGTCACCGCAGGGCCCTGCGCAAGTCACCGCCTGGCTGAGCACGTGGTCCACCAAGCTCAGGCTGACACCAGAGCCCCAGGTGCAGGGACTAGGAGGGTAGGTGACCAGTTTGGGGGGCCCCAGGGTGGAACTTCTGTTGCACCTTCCCCCTGGGGTTGTGGGCTGATAGAGGGAGATTCAGGATGTGTGAGGGGCGGATGTGTGAGGGGCAGGTGGGGCCTCTGCTCTAGGGATGTGGCTGAGTCCTGGGGACCCTGTAGGAAAGAGCTTGCCACCTTCTGGGGGCTCCACAGGGGTGGGTGCCGGGGCTCCAGGCCCCATGGGAAGAGAGGCAGGGGGCTTCCCAGGGAGGGGGCAGGGTGACACAGCCCCCCACACTTCATCCTCTCCCTCCCCGCTGAGCCCCCAGGGCTGTACATACTCCATCCCCTGTCTGTCCCCTGACCACCCTCTGCCGCCCTCTCATCCTTTAGTGACCACCTCGTGGCCCCTCGGGATCCGAGCCAACCATCCCGCATCACAAACTTTGGTTTGGGGGACTTCTTTATGTTTGTTTAATTTTTCATTTTGTACAGAGACCTATTCTTTTCAAAAGTGTCTTTTGACTGAAGTAACTTTTCTGGTGCTGTTGTTAACTTGTTCCTTTTTTTTTTAATTTATTTTCCCACCCCAGATTGTCCCTCCTGGTTCCTCCTCACGGCTTCTCCTCCCTCCCCCTCCTCCCATCTGAACCATTTCGTTTCTTTTCTTTCTGTCCGTTCTGTCTGCTTTTGGATAAATTCTCTTCCTCTCCACCCTCTTCGCTCCATCCTCCCCTTGATTTAAATAGTCACTGCTACAAGTAACAAATGCACTGTGAAGATCCAGTATTAATAAAGTTGTACTGTAATTAACACCCCTGCCTCTGCCTGGCTTCCCTGGGCTGCGCGGCTCACGAGCCTCCCCTTCCCACCCCTGCACCCCAGCCTTCGTCGCCCCAGACCCCAGGCACTCTTGCTGAGGCAAGGGCAGGAGTGGCCAGGGCTGGAGCCTGGACCTGGGTCTCAGATGTCCTCACTCTGCCCCTGCTGAGGGCAGTCAGGGGAGGAAGGGTAGATGGCCAGGGTCACTGCCAAGGGCACCCCCTGCACCCCCAGCGGGCTGCACTCAGGTCCACGAAGAGCCAGGCTGGAAGGAAGTCACCCTCAAACGCCCTGAGGTGAGACTCCGCCCACCCCAACCCAGATCCTCAGCGCAGCGCCCTCCCCCTCCAGGTTCACCCTGGCAGATGCAAACCAAACCAAATGAAACCAAACAAAGCAGACAGACGTTTAATAATAATAATTAAAAAAAGGGACCCGAAGAGCATCCGCTGTGGCAAGATACGGCGTTTGGCTCTGCCCGCGGCCACACGACCCCGCGGCCCAGCTAGAAAGACACAATGAGTCCCAGAGTCCTAGGTGGCGGTCCCCCATCACACCCAGCTGCAGTGGCCACGGAGACCAGCAGGCAGGGGAGGGCGAGGGCCTCTGCCCCAGCACTCCAGGTGAGACCCAGTAAGGGAGGGAAGGTGGGAAGTGGAGCCCAGCTGTGGCAGAGTCCCCCTCCGAGGAAAACCTTCCCACCACCACCAGTGAAGTATCAGGCCCAGCCCGCTCCTGGGACTCATCAGGTGACCCCAGCCAGGGTCAGCGTACAGGCTGCTCAGGGCGAAAGGCTTTCCCCCTGGGCCCTGACCTGGGATACAGTGCTCAAGCCGGGGGAGTGGGGCAGAGAGGTGGGGGTCCCCTGGGGGGGAGGGTACAGGTGGGCGGCTGCACACGGCAGAGCGGGCTGAGGACTCGACACCTCACAGTCCTGCCATTTTAGGATGGAGCTATGTTTACCTGCAAGGGACAGAAAAAAGGAAAAAAAATTGCAGGAAACATGAACTCTCCCAACCCCCAAGCCAAGACACATATTCTTGTCCCTTACTCAGGGCCCATCTTGAAACAGCCTGTCACTCTGGGGAGCAGAGCACATGCCCAGGAGGGTGCTGACTACTCTGTGGTCTGACCTGGGCCCCGACGCCCGCCCTCCTGTCCCCCCCGGCCCACCCACAGGGAGTCCCTTACAGCAAGAACAGTAGAGCAGCTCCATGACCCGGAAGCAGTTGTCCAGCAGGGCTTTGGGCCGCACCAGCTTCAGGCTCATGCCTGGCGCATTCAAGAGGGACAACATGGCTTCCACCTTGGGGCTGATCTCCACATCCTGGAAGGGAGGAAATGGTCAGGACCAGGACAGATGAGTCACACAACACAAGAACCTTAGGAGCCCGGCTTGGTGCTGACCCGAATCATAGAAGGGCAAGAGGCCCCGTGACCAGGAGCCTGTGTGCCATGGCTCACTGTCCTGCAGGTACGGAGACGGTCCCAGCTGTCACCCCTCACCCAAGTACAACACAGGCCTCTGCTTCTCCGTTGCTGGAAAAATGACCGCAGGGCGCCAGCCAGGACAGGGAGCAAGCTGGGGTCTCCTCGTTCTTCCAGCCCAGGCATGGCTGCCCACCCCCACAAGGAGCCCCCGACCCAGAAAACTGCCCTTCCGCAAGCCAGGGCCTCTCCCAACTGCAAGGAACAAGAGAAGACTCTCACAGGGGACACTGAGGCACGGGTCACACAGGCAGGATGGGGTGGGGTCTGGCTCCAAGTGCAGGTGCCTTCTCTTCACCATGCTTAAAGGGAGCACGTGGGCACTGGGAGTCCCTGCATAGGGACCAGGGCTGCTGTAGAGGCACCATGGGGATTGTGGGGGCTGAGCTGGGTCCACAGCAGCCCAGGCATAGCATCTCAGCTGAATTGTCCCCCCAAAAAGTTATGTCCCAGTCCTGCCCCTCAGTACCTGTGAATGTGACCTTATTTCTAAATGTGGATGTAATTAAGGGTCTCAGGATGACATCATCCTGGGTTCAGGGAGGGCCCTAAATCCCGGTATCCCTATGGGAGAAAGGTCACCGAGAAGCCAGGTGTGGTGGTGCACGCTTGTAATCCCAGTACTTGGGAGGCTGAGACAGGAGGATCGCAGGTTCGAGGACAGCCTCAGCAAGTAGTGAGACACTCAGCAACCTAGCAAGACCCTGTATTAAAATAAAAATAAAATAGGGCTGGGGGTGTGTAGCGCAGAGGTAGAACGCCCCTGGGTTCCATCCCAGTACCACCAAAAAAAAAAGGAAGGAAGGAAGGACACAGAGAGGGAGACACAAGCCGGAGGCCAGGTGAATATTGGGACAGAAACTGGAGCGATGCTGCCCCATCAAGAGAGCACCCAGGGCCACCAGAAGCTGAAAGAAGCCAGGAAAGATCCTCCCTGGGGCCTCCAGAAAGCCTGACTGTGGAGGACATCTGGCCTCCAGAACTGTGAAAGAATAAATTCGTCTTAAGCCACCCATTTGTGCTAATTTGTTTCAGCAGCCCTAGAAAACTGATACAGAGATGGAATAAGGATGGCGGGAGGGGGAAGGAGGCCCATCCCATGAGCCACTCCTAGCACGGAGAACCCAACTGCCTGACCAGGACCCTGGTGAGAGGCCATAGTCCCAAAGGTCACTGTGCCATCCGGAGATGCTCAAAGTCAAAGAAGCCAGTCAGAAGATCCCCTTCTATCCAGGTGTGGTGGCACACGCCTGGAATCCCAGTGCTTGGGAGGCTGAGACAGGAGGATCGCAGGTTCACGGCCAGCCTCAGCTACTTAG
>PVJS01000389.1:0-134419 GCA_004027185.1 Glis glis
TGTGTGTGTGTGTGTGTGTGTGTGTGTGTGTGTGTGTGTGTGTGATACTAGGGATTGAACCCAGGGATGCTCTACCACTGAGCTAAACCTCCAGCCCCCTCCCTTTTTTATTTATTTATTTATTTATTTTTTGCGGTACCAGGGATTGAACGCAGGGGCGTTCTACCTCTGTGCTACGCCCCCGGCCCTATTTTTTTATACTTTATTTTGAAAACGGATCTCACGAAGTTGCGGAGGGCCTCACTAGAGGGACAGGGAGAGAGAGAGAGAGAGAGAGAGAGAGAGAGAGAGAGAGAGCTGAGGCTGGCTGCGAACCTGGATCCTCCTGTCTCCGCCTCCCAAAGTACTGGGATTACAAGCGTGCGTCACCACGCCTGGCTCCTTTTGTTTTATTTTGAGACAGTGTCTCACTAAATTGCTGAGGTGGCATTGAACATGTAATCCTCCTGTCTCTGCTTCCCAAGTACTGGGATTACAGGGGTGCACCACCACACCTGGCTTTAATTATCTTTTAAAGAGATTTAAATAGTAACTAGAATGTTTTTTAAATTTATTCTCATAATTACCACTTCCAGTGGTCTTCATGTTTTCTGTTGATTAGTAATTCTTAGCTGGTGCAACTTTGCCCTCTCCAGGGGACAGTTGACAATATGTGGAAACTTTGGTGGTCATGGCTATAGGCAGGGGATGTTGCTGACATCTAAGGATGAGGCCACGGATGCTGTTCAAAATCCTACAGTGCCCAGGAATCCCACTGCACCACAAAGGATTATCTTGCCCACAATCTGAGAAGTGCTACAGTACAACAGCCTTAGGATACCTCCAGATATTCATCTCTGATCACTCTTCTCTTCCATGAAATTCTCTTTAACATTTCTTCTATTGTCAGAGTCAGTAATGCATTCTTTCTGCTTATATGCAACGGAGACAATATTTGCTTCATCAATGTTTTTCAAAAACTATTTTTATTGGTGTAGTCTCTAGGTTGATAGTTCTTTTCTTTCCTTTTCTTCCCTTTATTTTACCTTTACTTTCTGTACGTCAAAGAGCTCTTCCACTGTCTTCCACTTGCATTGTCTTTGGCAAGAAGTCTTCTGTAGATTATCTTTGTTCCTCTCTATGTTAAAGCTTACCCATAGCTCCTGATGTTCTTCTATTTTCTCTCTATGTTTCATTTTGGGCTATTTCTATTGCTATACCTTCAAGTTTACTATTTTCTTTCTTCTACAATATCTAATATTCTGTTAATCCCATTTCATGGATTTTTTTTCTGCGGTACTAGAGATTGAACCCAGGGGCATTCTACCTGTGAGCTACACGCCCTGCCCTATTTTTTAGTCTTTATTTTGAAACAGGGTCTTGCTAAGTTGCAGAGTGCCTCACTAAGTAGCTGAGTCTGGCCACAAACCTGTGATGCTCCTATCTCAGCCTCCCAAGTACTGGGATTACAAGCATGAACCACCACACCAACACACCTTGCATTTTTAATCTAAGACACTATGGTTCTTATCTCTGAAAAAATTTCCCTAGGATTTTATTATATTTTCAATGTCTCTGCTTCATATGCTCCATCTACTTCTAGCTTCTTAAACATATGGCATCTATTTTTACTAACTTTTTAGTGTCCTTGTCTATAATTAAAAAATCATTTGTGTCATTTCTGAGTCAGTTTTGAGTGAGTGAAATTCATCTTAATATTCGTCAGTTTATCTTGGTGTTTTGTATAGTTGGTAATTTTTTATTGGATACAAAATACAGTGAATTGTGTTAGGTGCTGGATTTTTTGCAACCCTTTAAAAATTCTTAAACTTTGTTTTCAATGCAGTAACATTTCTTGGAAACAGTTTAAGTCCCATCTCTTTTGCTTTTTAGATTTGTTAGATATGCTGAAAACAGTATTTAGTCTGTTTTTTCCAATGCTGATGAAAAATCATCTACTGATACACAGCTGAAACCACGGACGCCAGAATCACATGGAATAATGTTTTCCAACTTCTGAAAGAAGAGAATTGTCCACGTAGAATTCTATATACAGGAAGACCACCCTTTAGGAATAGGGAAATACCTAAAATGAATTTGTCATTGAAATGAAGACATTCTCAGGGGACAAAAAAAAAAAAAAAAACCAAAACAATTTGTTCCTAGTAGATCTTCCTTTAAAGACTGGTCGAAGGAAGTTCTTCAGAGAAAACATGATAAAACAAAAGACCTTGGATCATGTGGAAGGAGGAAGGGCAATGGAGGAACAGAAATACAGACACATGCAGTAGCCTATCCTTCCCTCTAGAGTTTGGTAAATCATATTTAATGGCTGGAGCAAATATTTTAACACCACCTACTACTCTGGATAATGATGTTTTAAATGGTAGGTGAAACGTGCCTAAATGGAGGTGAGGTTTCCACACTGAGAGTGATAAGATGTTGACACCACTAGAATATGAGAAGTATGTGCGTGTATTTTAATACCCAAAACAACCACTGCAAAACTTCAAAGAGGTACATTCAAAACACTGCGAATTAATAAAGTTAGGTCTCTAAAAAGTATTTAAGTATCTCATAGGTAGAAAAATCGGAACAGTGCAACAAGAACCAGAGAAATCAAAACAGATGCAAATAATAAAATGGTAGACCTAAGCGCTAACATTTTAACAATTTCCTTAATGTGTATGGACTTACACTAATAGAAGATAGAGATTGGCAGAGTGGATATAGGCTGCTATTCAAGGCTAGTTCAGCACTTTAAAATCAGTCAAGGTATTCTACCATAGTAACAAGCTAAAGAAATATATGCTCATTCTAACTGATGCAGAAAAAGCATAAACATGACAAAAATCTAACACCATTCATGGCTAAAAATACTCTCAGCAAGTTAGGAATAGAAGAGGGTTACTTCAACTTGAGAAAGGACTTTTATGAAAATATTACTGGTTAATGGTGACTAAATGTCTCCCCGGTATCAGAAACAAACATAAGGATCTTTGCTCTCACCGCTCTTATTTGACACAGTGCTTGCAAAACCACCCACTATAAAAAGGCAAGAAAATGAATGAAATGACATACAGATTGATAAACGAGAAATTAAGCTGTTTGCCTCTGTCATTGACATGATTCTCTCTGTAGAAAATCTTAAGGAGTTTACATCCCCAAATATTCTATAATTGAGAGTAAATTCAACAAGTTTGCAGACACAAGTTCCATACACATTTCTATATACCAGCCATGAGCATGTGGAAAACTAAATTTAAAACAAATACCATGTATAAGTCAGGAGTGGTGGTGCATGCTTATAATCCCAGTACCTGCGAGGCTGAGACTGGAAGATCCTACTTAGTGAGGCCCTCTGCAACTTAGTGAGACCCTGTTTCAAAATAAAGAATAAAAAAATAGGGCTGGGGGTATAGTTCGGAGTTAAAATGCCCCTGGGTTCAATCCCCTGTACCGCCAAAAAACAAACAAACAAACAAAAAACAAATACCATGTATAATTACCCCAAAGAAAATGAAATGCTAACGTGTCCACTTAAAAATATGCATAGGGTCTATATTTTGCATATTAAAAATTCTGATTAGAGAAAATATAGAAGACCTAAATAAATGAAGAACCAAGTCATGTTGACAGATTAGAAGACCATAACAATGATATCACTTCTCCCTGTATTAATGTATAGGCTTAATTACTATAAAAATCTCAGCAACATTTTCTGTAGATATAGACAAACATTCTAAAATGTTTATGGAAGGGCATATGGCCTAAAATAGTGAAAATAATAACAAAAAAGAAGAAGGAAGTTGGAGAAATAACTACTTGACATCAAGCCTCGCTTGATGTTACAGCATGACCTCAAGGCTGGGCCACCATGTTTTTGGTCTCCAAGAGCAACCTCCTGGCAGCCTCAGCCTGGCATTGGCCATATGAGATGGGAAAAGTAGTCATCGGGCACCAACCACACAGCCCATTTCTCTGTCGCAGCTCTGCTACCTCGGGGTGTAGACAGGAATGACTTGATAATTTCAGCCAATAATTTACACTTTATTCCCGTCATATAGAAATGCACACCAGTGTCTGTTCAGATGGGTTTAGTCATGTTCCTCAAAGAGGGCTGCTGCTTTCGTGAATGCCTCTGAGTGGGTGAGAAAGTCCACCGCCCTTCTGGAGGCACATCTGTTCTGTGTTGAAATTCGTTTGCAAACCCCCTCCTTTACCGCGCCCGGGTGGACAGTTAATAAATGCACTGAAATGGAGAATGAAAATGAAAGGACCGGGCAGAGGATTTTTCCCTCTATGTGAAATTAGGACTATAAAAGAATAAACAGTGGCTATATCTTGTAGCATCAATTATCTATAGAATGGAGCATCAACCGCAGATGTGTCTGTGGTCGGTCTCAGTGTCAGTTTGGAGACTTCAATCAGCGTGTGACTCACAGTTTGTGAAAGAGAAATTGTTCGGGCTATACCAGGGGAGCATAAATATTATGTGTCACTTGGTATCATAATTAACTGCATGCTTCAAACATTTCTTTTATGTCTGCTTTCACAATAGGTAGTATAATTTACCATTAATAGGATTAAAATGTCTTTTCTTAAAAAAATAAAAAGGTAAATACTTCAGTGGTTTAAACTGTTTTTTATTTGCTTTGTACCGATACATATTTTACCACAGGCAATCTCTTTATGCCCTGCAGAAGAAAATAATGAGGAAAATTGGAGATAATTTATGCGATCCAGAAGCAAAAGCTTTTTACGATTATTATTTTTGCTTTTGCTCAATATGGAAGCAGCCCCTTTCCATGAAGCACCGGGGAGAAAGCATCGTGACTTGCTAGCCACTGTGTGATTTTAAAGATGAGAGGTAAATCAGGAAAAAAAAAAAACAAAAAACAAACCAACATTGTGTGGAGACAGGAAGTTCACGTTGGAGAGTAAATGCTTGCAGTCTCCAAACCCCAAAGAGAAGCGTGCCCACGTGCAGGCTACTTCTCAAAGCTGATAATTGAGAGAAAGGAGGCCGGCTTAGATTTTGTGCAAAGGCCATTCCATTTTATATCTCCCGTAGTGTGTTCAACACACTGTCATGCCGGCTGACACCAACCAAGGCAGGTTAGGAAACTCATTACAACTCTGAACTTGGGCAATGTTGGAATAGGTCAGAAATTAAAACCCATAACCTGTGGCATAATATCTCCCGAGGAGCCACGTTTTAATTTGATCCATAAAGAATGAACCATTGTTCGACCAGGCAGATGTCTAAGACGGCACACACCGTAATGTACATCAACGCATGGTAACTCTTCGGAGGCTGAGGGAAGGCTGTGCCTGGCGGGGAGGGAAGCATGGGATTAAGTCGCAGATCTAGAAGGAGCGTTAGGGTGAGCCTGACTGGCCTACTCCTCTTGCAAAAGAGGAGCGCAGCCTAGGGGACTTCCTCAAGGTCACTCGGCTGCCAAGTGGACGAGCCAGGCGCAGAATCCTGCTCTGTAGACACCCCTCCAGCGCTTTCCCCATTATAGGCTGCTGTTCCAAGTGTCTCTTTGGAAGTGATCTCCTCTTTCCAGTCATTACCGCCAAGTGGAACTTGGCATCCGCCATTGGATGTGCTCACTTCACTGCCGATCTATCTATTGACGTTTCATTAGGGAGCCATGTGCATCTGCCAAGGATGAATGAGTTCATTAGCACTGAGACTAATAAACTTTAAAAAGTTAATAATGTGAATATGTTTGATTTGGAATTATGCACACAGGCATTAGGAGTCACACAGACACACACAAATGGCTTGCTTTATATGCCCAGCTTTTTCTATAATTTCACTGGTGTGACAGACTTAGATTTTCTGAAAACTCAGGATAATTCTCATTTTTAAGAAATTCATATCACTCCCATTTTTTTGTGGCACTTACTCCAATCAGTGCACTTCAAAAACAATTAAAATGCTCAACAAACATAAATAATAACC
Organism: Glis glis; assembly: GCA_004027185.1. Taxonomy (NCBI): domain Eukaryota; kingdom Metazoa; phylum Chordata; class Mammalia; order Rodentia; family Gliridae; genus Glis; species Glis glis. The sequence goes on from PVJS01000389.1 coordinate 5,954, forward strand.
ATAACAAAAACAAAGAGTTTTATTGCAAAAAAAAAGAGTTTTAATGTGCTTTTCTCATGATTTAGGATTCTTTTCCTACTGGTTTCTACTCCGTGTTCTGTTTATGGACGTTTAGTGAGGGGTGAGGGTGGTAGTGGAGTTCTCATTGATATGGTTCAGTAGGGATTCTTATAGTTAAGTACTTTATAGTATTGACTTGGGTTCCCTAGGGCACTCTTTAGGGGATCTCCAAAAATGAAGCACACTTCCACACTCCATGAATGCCCTGAATGACCTTGCCTGTTGATGTGGCATCCGGCTGAGAATGCTCTTTAAGCAACCTGGACTTCCTGTGTGCTGTTGCTGACACCTGGTCAGGGAGCAGCCAGTGGGGAGTCTGGGTGGACCCATGATCCTGGGTGCAGGGAAAACAGAGGGGATTTGGGGTCCTGGAATTATTCTTTCATTGGTCACAAAGAGATAACATGCTCCCTTCCTATAAATATAAATATTCCTACCACTAGTAGTCTGATATAACCCCTCCTTAAGATTGACCTACCCACGACCAATCTCTGTCAATAAAGGACTATCTGTGTTTTCTTCTAAAATGTTTCTCAGATATTAGAAAAACACATGCATTGATTTGGAGAATGGAGAATATTTAATATAATCTCTGCAAATTTTTTTTTGTAGTTACTTTTCTTAACTGACCCTCGGCTTCAAGAGAAGATGGATGGGTCATGGATACTCAATGATTAGCAAAGATAGGGGGTCTAAGGGGAATCAGGAGGAGGAAGAGAGGACACCCAAGAGAGAAACATCAATTATGTTGGTTCCAGTGGAGATGATGGTGGGCAGGAGGGGAGGGGAGGGCTGCCTGAAACTCTGCAGGGTGACTGTAGGGTGACTGCAGGTGACTGGGGTGACTGAAACTCCGCCCTGTGACCAGAGCGGGTTGGAATTCTGGCTTTACGGGGTCTCCTGATACTGTCCCCATCACATTCAACCTGATTGGTGTTTCTGCCTAGGCATCAAGTGTGAGTGCTCTCATGTCAGCATGAATTTGAACTGCACCAGCTACTGACCACAGCTGATGGGAACGAAGTCTCTGAACCTTTCTGAGCCTCAGTTTGCCCATCTGTGAAATGAGAACACTATCAGTACCCACCTCATGAAGTGGAACTATGCGACAAAAAGAGTTAACTCGTCTAGAACATATGCCACCAAGGTGTGCCCCATAGGAAGCACCCTCTAAGTTCCTATCACTATTATTACAACTCTCAGGAGTCTCTGACTTGTCTATATCCAGACCCTGGCCCTTCAGTTCTTCCAGGGCACCATTGCTAAACTGAATGTGTCTAGAATACTACTTTTCTTTTGTTACAATTTTGCTATATAATTTACCTGTCTACTGTAATAGGGTAAAGCCCAGTGCTCTGCAAGTATGATATTCATTCATTCATTCATTCATTCATTCATTCATTATTTGACCCTTCAAATAGGCTGAGCACCTGCTGTATCTCTTCCATGTCCCTCCACCCTTAGGTCAAGGAAGACACTTCTGGGCATACCTCCCCTACTCTGTAAAGAATCTCCAGTACAAAGTTCAATGGGATCACTTACACCCCCGGCTAGTTTCCATCTGTACCTCCCTCCCCCACTAGCTTCCTTCTCTTCTTAGCCTCCCTCCCCTGCCTGTACCACACAGGCTGTCCCGTGCGAGCTCCCGAGAGCAGGTGTGATTAGAGATGAGAGGGTGAGAGCAGAGGAGACGAGATTGCTAATTCCCTTTCCTCCTTCCTTGGACTATGGCCCTCTTTGTGCAGCCCCTCCTGCACCAGGCTTTGAGAAGTTGCTCCACTCCATCCCTCTAAACTCTGCAACAGGAATGGCTCCCACCAGTTCTGAGTGCTTTGGGGTTTCACCGCTGCTGTCTGTTTCTACGGCTTCCCACAACCCTGTCAGTCATCTCCTAGTCCACGGTTCCCCTTTGACCTCTTTCAATCGTGTGCTCTGCTCTGGCTGGGATATGGTTCCAGTGTGTCCCGCAAGGCCTCATGTGTTTGGAGCTAGGACCTCATAGTGGCAAGGTCAGGAGGTGATGGGACATCTGGGAGTTGGGGTCTAGTGGCAATCCTTAGGTCATTGGGAACTGCGCCTTCAGAAGGGATTGATGTAGTTCTATGGGCTCTGGTCAGTTCTCGAGAGAGGGCTGTTGGAGAAGAACAAGCCTGGCCTCTTCCCAGTCTCTCTGGCTTCCTGTCTCACCTGCGATCTCTCCCTCTGGGGCATGTGTTCCTGCCATTGTGATGCCATCCTCTGTGAGCCCCTCACCTGAGTAGAGCTGATGCTGGCTCCATGACCCTGACCTCCAGAACTGTGAGTGAAGTAAACCTCTTTTCTTTATAAAATAGGCAGCCTCAAGTATTTTGTTATGGTAATAAAAACTGGACAGATATACTTTCCATTTTTCACTAGACTCTGAATACATTCCCACCACTCCAGACCTCTCTTGTATGTCCCTATTTTTCAGAACCTTGTCCTGATCCTTCTCTGCTGGAGTCTCTGCACTGACCAAAGCTCAGAAATACTCCCGCTCATGGACATCTCATGAGTTCCTCTCTGAGCTCATGGAAGTCCCTTGTAAGTAACACAGTCAACAAAGAGGAGCCTGTGTCATCTGTTCTTGCTTTGCAATGAGACTCTATTGTTGCGTTGTTAACTCTCACACATTCACGTTGTTAACTTTGCAACAAGATGGTGAGCTCAGGAGGCTACTATCTGCAGCTTCCGGTCATTCATTTGTTCGACTTTGTGTGATAACCGAGCATGACCTGGTGACTCCTACGCTACTGGTCACTGGGACCCAGCACAAACAAGATGGTATAGCTTCTGTTCTTGTGGGTTGTCCATGCCAGCAGCCAGACAGGCATTCGATGGCCAGTAATCATGCAGTGAGAAGAACATTTTGATATGAAATGAAAGCAAATAAGAGGAGACCCTAAGGATGGGGATAAAATAACTGGTGTAAAATAGAAGGATCCTTCCAGGAAGACATGGCCACACATGTGAAGGCCAAGGGCAAGTGAACAGATCAGGGAGTCACTGAGGAACCAAGGGTGGAGGAGAAGCCTGGAGAACATGATGTTGGGGGAACATGCAGGTGGTTGAGTGAGCCCCCTAAGCCTGGCGACAGGACCCACTGGGAGGCCTGGACGCGAAGGGAGAAGATGGTCTGTACATTGGGAGGAGGAGTGGGGCTGCAAGGGGAAAATTAGATTTGGGGGTGGGGAGAGATGGAGAAGCCATATGATGTCTCCTGAGGCATTCTCGAGTTGGTGACAGTGGCCTGGTTGATGCTGGTAGGTTCGGCGATGTGACAGAGTGAGAAGATATTTGCATGGAAAAAAATTAGGCCAGAGTCTGTGGAAGGTGACCGATCAGCCCTGGAGGGTGAGGAGAGGGGGTGTGCAAGTGACTCTGAGGTCCGCAGCTTGGGTGACGGAGTGGAAGTGCCACGCAATGAGATATGGAACCCCGGAGAAGAACACCTTGGAAGAAATGGCGAGTTCAGGTTTGGGACATGTTGTATTTGTGGTGCCCGGGAGACTTCCAAGTGTGGGTAACCTGCAGACAGATGGGTAAGTGCACCTGAAGCTCGGCGGAAAGGGAGGAAGTGGGATTTATCAGCCTGGATTAAATGATGTAGAAAATGTCACAGTATTAACAGCTGTCCCCATAAGGCTGCTGAGAAAGGCACCAGGTTTATTTAGAAAAAAAATTCCTGGATAGGCCCCTGTGGGTTCCCTGCTCAGGGCTGGGGGGGGGGGCTGGCTGCAGCAGGGCTGCTCTGCACAGTGAAGAAGCAGCACAATTCCTGTCGCAGACGCGCCATGGGAAATAACCCCTTCCTGGTCATTTGTGTCTGGGTACTTAGCTCCTCTGGACCTATGAGATGACACGCACCAAAGGCATCTTCAACCCAGATGGAATGGGTGGCACTGAGGCCTCAGAGTGACAGAGTGGAGGGGATCAGAAATCCCGGGGTGGGCTCTGGAGTGCCAGGCTCTGGGAAATTAGGCCACATCTGAAGTTCTCCAAGGGGCCAGGGAGCCCCAGCAGATCTCCAACACCAGTCCAGGCTGCGTGCCAGGCCTTGTTGTTGGTGCTGAAGATTGAGCAGCGAATATCAACTGACTCCCTGACTCACCGAGCTGACATTCTATGAAACTTCCATATCTTGCTGCGTAACAATGGCCCAAGCCCTAGCAGCACCAAACAGCCAGTTTCTCACGCGCAGTCCCGTGGCTGAGAGCTGGCACCCTTGGCTTTGCGAGTTCCCTGCACAGCATCTCCCCAGGTGCCATGTGTCTCCCTCTGAAGTGCAGGTTTGTCTTCTGAGCTCCTGCAGACCAAAGATGGGTTCAGTCTCTTGCAGTTGCTGCCCCTGATGTTCCCACGTTTGCTGGCTGTCAGCTGTGGGACCCCCTCAACTCTCTAGCCCCGCTTAGGTCTGGCTTTCATAACATGGAACTCACTTCCTCAAAGCCAGTGGGGGGACTCTGCTTCCTGCCTGCTGTGCCAGAGTCTGAGGCAGGAGGGGCCACCCCATTCCCTGTCCAATAACATAGCCCAGTCAAGGAGCAGCAGGCCCACTACATTCGTAGGTCCCAGCCTCTCCTGGATGTGTACGGTTATGCACATCAGGATGCAGGGGCTCCCCCAAAGTGTCTAACACGTTCTACCTCTTGGTGTTTAAAAAGTAGTTTTATCAAGTAGTAGAGTGTGGAATAGTATTGGTGTGTCCATGTTGCCTGCTAGCGAGGGAGTGTCCAGAGTGCTGACTGGAACTTGAAAGGGGAGGATGGCGTGCTGTGCAGGGGCCAGGCCTGGTCACGAGGTTCCATGCCTCCCCTCCCTCACTCTCTCTGGTTGGTCTATGGAAAAGTAACAAAGCTTCCTGGGACTCAGTTCCGTCTCTGTGACACGGGAGGGTGTAGCACCTGGTTCCCCGCGTGGTGTGGGGATTGGGAGATGAGAGGCAGGTGTACAATGAACTCAGTGTGGTCAAGTAGTGAGGACTAATAAAAGCCATTGCACCATCTGTACCAGCTCTCAGAAGGGAAGAATGGAAAAAGAAGCAAGGAAAGGCAGCCTCTGGGTTTCTTTGGAGGAAACCCTAGTTTAATGGTTTAGGAAGGAGCTGGATTCTAAGTGCAGGTGTTGGGTGCAAGATGAGGTCCACGTAATCAGTTCCTGCATTGTCTTCTCTGTGTCTCTTTGAAGTCAAGAAACAACGGGGCGGATGGGAATGGGAGAGCTCTTAAAACTTACTTTCAGAACTTTTAAGAAAGACTTTTAGTCTTTTAAATAAGTCACCGCTCCTGGCCTCACTTTCCTGCAAGACGGTATTTAATAAAAGATCTTGGGCTCCTGCCCTATGAGCCTTGAATCTCGTCTCTCTCACCCGGAGACATTGTTGTACCTGGAAACTAGGAACCGTCAACTTTATATTGATCTATCGCCAATGAAGAAAATGAGGGGCATCATTCCCTTCCATATTGACTAGCAGCCCTCCTCAAATAAAACAATTTGTTCTGCAATTGACTATGTGCCCCACATCTAATCAGGTTTTTTCCCTTTAAAGAATAACCGTAATGTAATCAGAGATTGACAAAAACTTTTGTTTTACTGGGTCCTTCCTTGTGGAAATGTAATTTAAGGGGAGCAGCACAAATCTTTAGTAGAAATGTGCAGCCAATATTACTACAGTATTAAAAGCAAAGCATTTTCTCTTCATATTGTCTGGGATCCTTTGTTGATCTAATTTCAGCAAACTCCTGAACTATAGCTTAACTCCCCAGCAGAAGAGGACAAACCAAGATCTACAAAGGCTGAAACCAGCTGCTATCAATGACTGGATCTCCATCACATTCACCCCATTTACCAGAACAACTCCAGCGATGTTATTAAAACATTAGGGCTGTATGCCTTTTACTTACACGGTGAGCTTAGCTTGCCTGAGAACCACCGTAGCTTGTTCAGACAAGCTCCCTGAGCTCTGGAACCAGAATCCCTGACTCGTCAGGTCGGGGTGGCCTAAGAGTATCTCCAACAAGTGGTGGGTGCGGGTGCTGCTGGAGGGATTCAGGTGGAGAAGCCATGCACCAGGGCGAGTGGTCTTGGGGGAATGTTCACACCTGTCTTCTTTATTGTTGCATCCTCCAGTGCCTTCTACTGCCTGCCTCATTTGGAGCACCCTTAAAACTCGTGGAAAGATTAAGAGGGAATAATTTGGATGGCAAGCTTGTGGTGAAACGGGCTAAGTAGCCTGGACCAGAGGAAAGACCAGCAATCACTTGGTTGTTTCCATTTCATGTGTATTCTCTGCTGTATTGTGCGCATGTGTGTGTGTGTGCGTGTGTGTGTGTGTGTGTGTGTATGCATGTGTATGCCTCTGTGTGTGCATAGGTGTGAGTCTGCATGAAGATCGGTGGAGTTGGCAGAGTCGGGAAGACAAAAATTGGATGTTGGCAACCTTAGCAACCACCGAATCACTGATTTTGCTGTTTTTCCCCTTCTATTTTTCAATTCATTTGGGGGCTCTTATACAATAAACACAGTTATAAGGTTTCAAACCTCAGTGCCTGACATGTTAATTCATAATTTTCCATAATCAGCACTTTCCTAAGAATAACGTTTGCAGGCTTCATGCACGCAGTTGGGAGATGATTTGCATACTTAGTTTTTGCTGTTTAATAGACTCTGGTCTTGAAGGAATACTGTAGGGCCTATCTCAAGGCAGGAAGGAGAACCGAGATGCAAGGCGCATGAAACGGCATGGCAAACTGGCTGAAAGCCAGAAAATTTACTTGCCAGTGGGAAGAAGCTGGTTTCCTGTCAAGACAGTTTTACATAAAACGTCTTTTCTAAGTGTCTCATCTGGTCGTGAAGTGAGACTACAGAGATCTCCTTCCCTCATGCATCACGCATGCTATAAATGCAGCATTGGGAAGGATCTCACCGAACGCATTAGGAGGGAATTTGGGGAAGGGGAGTTAGAGGGGGGAATAAGGCCAATGGGTAGAGAGAACCTAATGGGTGTTCCTTCTTTCTGTGCTTTTCTACGTCAGACATGGCTGGATTGTGGCTGTGCATTTCTATCTTCATCTGCATAATGTGGGATCCTATTTTGGTATTTCTTATTTATATGGATTTCTTGGTGATTACAGGGTGTGTTTTGTATTATGAAATACAAATCTGGTCCAAGAAGCCAAGAACTAAGACAGTTTCCATGTAAGTGGTCGAGGACACCCCTGGGGATGCTGACATCAAACTCCATCACTGGTGTCTACAGACTGCACCCACAGGGAGTGACTGGGCAGGGCAACCATTGCTGCTCAGTTTGTACAGGGAAGCCAGGTGGCCAGACAGGGTCTGTGAGTGGCCTGGGTCACTTGGGCCATGTCTACACTAACGGAGAGTTTTTAGCTTGCTCTGAGGGTTTGCCACAGAGGCTCCTCCATTGCGTAAGTTCTTCCTGGCCTGGTTTCGAATGTGCACTGTAAAGTCCTGAGGACAGTATGCACGCCATGACTGAAAGATTGGAGTCTAAAAGACTTGGATCTGAATCTCTCATCTTTTACTGACTAGCTGAACAGTTTGCTCATCTTTAACCTGACTTAGTGCTCTTTGTGTGGAAAAGAGGACTAGTTAGTGCAACTGGTATTGATTATAAGGTGGTTTCATGACACCAGCTTTGGAAGACCACCATGTTTCCCAGCACACAGAAGCAGGGCCTGGGATTTTGTTGACACGGTGGCTGTGTCTTCCATCCCTGACAGACTCTATGCGTCTTCTGCTCTCTCCCGTGGCTTTATAGATGGGCCCCCTTCAGTCCTTTGGTCTACTTACAGGAAGAGAGGGCAGCTAACTGCTCTCAACTTTTTGTATTTCAGTGTATACAAAGTGTATACATCTACTATACATAGAACTACACATTTCACTGTGTAGGAGAGACTGACTGCCTGACTCTCTCAAGTCCAAGTGAAACACGTTTCTGAAGGGCTCCTTGGGTCAGGTTGGGTCAGGTGTCCCTGACCCTGGCTACCGGTAGCTGGGGCCTGATCCTATTGCTATGTGGTCACATTCATTGTAACCATGTAGGAGCATACAGAGAGGTCACTGTGGATTGTGGAGCTTCGAGTACACTGAGTTACAAGGTGCTATTTTATGAGTATTTGATAAGAATAGTATTGTAATATCCAGATTTTTTTAAAAGCTCAATGATTAGTCGAGTAGTCTAGGGAATAAGACTGGGTAGTAGAGAGAATAAAGGTAAGGAGAAAAGATCAGTTACCACAAATAGAGCCAAACCTCTAATTTTAAAACTTGCAGATCTGTATCTTTAATCTTGTCTATAAGACAAGAATAAAAAGACCAAAAACTCTTTTTTTTTCTCCCCGTAGTGCCAGGGATTGAATCCAGGGACATTCTACCTCCAAGCCACATCTCCAAGCCCTTTTTATTTCTTATTTGGAAACAGGGTCTCACTAACTTGCAGAGGGCCTTGCTAAGTTGCTGAGGCTGGCTTCAAACCTGTGATACTCCTGTCCCAGTCTCCCAAGTACTGTGATTATAGGCATGTACCATCACACTCAGCTATTTTGGTCTTTAGCTTTATGATTCTGACCCATTTCACTTACTGAGAAATAACAAAGAAGTGTTATGTGGAGGTTAGCTGAAAATCAAATAGTTTTTTGAGATGATTCAGCCCTGTTGTTAATAAATTTGCTATCTGTGCCCATTTGTGAGAGTTTGTGGCTGAAATGCCCATTCATCAGAACCAGGCCAAGGCAGCACTGCTGGACTAGTCCATTCTTTCTGATCCCTCCCTATTTTTCTTTTCCTCTGCATCTACCTCTTTTGCCCGGCGATGGACAGGCCAGTGGGTAGAGGACTCATTGTTTAAGGGAATCCAAGGACATCTAACGAGGAGTAATGGGGTAGAATTCAGCAAGGGACAATTTATGCTGAATTATAAGAGAAATTTCCTAACGGCGAGATCTATTAGACTAGAGAATAGGCTCCCAGGGGAAGCAAGCGCCATAGCCGGAGTCATTTAGACTCTGGCACAGGTCCATAAGTAAAAATAAATTTGGTTGTCTCACTTTATTCTCTATTTGTGTGGGCCCTGCACCACTGCTAGAAAGTTAGGTAGAAAAGATGTCAAGTAATTGACTTAGGGAGGTCTGGTAAACTTGAAAACGATTCGCCGCCCCTTCCCCATTTCCTGAAGTACTCCTTTTATTGTTATTGCATCTCTTATAAAGTCCCAGCAACTAATTTTAGGTTGTTTCAGGGCGTCCTGTGTTCCCTGACTGTAGCATCTCCCATGGCATCTGAAAGTCGGTTCATGAGAGTTAACTCATCTGGGGACTAGAAGGTCTTTGGAGCAGAGAGCAGATCGTGGGGCATCGTGTCCCACCCACCAAGAGCGATGCAACTCTGAGAGGTGTGGTTGGAGCATTCAGCTAGCCTCACTGAAGGCTGTGGAGACTCTGCCTCCATCTCTTTGAAAGTAGTACAGACCAGGCCCCAAGAAATTTGATTCAGAAAATATTGCCACTAATTATCACCTGGACTATCATTCTTACTGGAGTGACAGGTACCATCTCTTCATCATTTTAATTTGGTAGAAAATATTTTCAGACTCTTGAAACGTTACCAAAGTCCCTGGTTAATTTGCAGTGGTCTCATCTACAGGTTAGATGATTAGATTTACTGAGCACTCAAAAGGTAAAAGAATCGATCAGCACAAAGAAGTTGGAGACAAAACTCTATTATTCACCAGTTGGGGGCCATGGCACAGATATTTGCAGCTTTCTAGACTTTAACAAGTTTTCACCTACCAATGTAAAATAGACTCATGTAAACATGTTCTTGAATATTAGAAAACGCTTTTGTAGAACTTTTACCCTTTTGCTTTTTAGGATTCTTGCAAGTGTTAAATACAGAGAGAAGTGGAGATCCAACCACTGTCATTACCAATTCATCACAGTTCTTCATTCAGAATTCTACCGCTGGTATGTGTTTTTATCGGTTAGGATATGGATTTGTATACACTGAGCAGAGATCCAAAATCCAAGAAGGCTCATCTTATTGCTGCACTGTCCCTAGAGTGGCCCTCTCCGCGTGGTCCAGCATGTCTTACCACCATGTCTGCATGCTGGTGGCCGGGCGGGGAATGACCAGGAGGCTGCAGATTTTACTTCTCATTTTCCAGTGGCCAGGACTTTTGCACACAGCTACATTGGATTAAAAGGTAGGCTGGTATAACCATGTCCCCAGCTAGATGCTCAATTATTACAGAATAAAGGGACACAACATGCTAAAGGGCTTGAGTTTAATACATGTCACTTCATAAAAGCCTACAGCTCACCCAGGGCTGTGAAGAGGTGACTTTCCTACATTCTAAGGCTCAATCAGTTGGTTGGGTGGTTGAAACTCAATATACAACATCTCTACCATAACCTCGTGGAGAATGGTATCTTTTCTCAGTGAGAGTAAGAGAGTATTAAATCATCAATTGCCAGTATTTCTAACATCGTATAAGGTAGCTTTTCACCAGAAAACTGAACCTTGTCATGCCCGTGGATTTCCAGAACAATATGTTTTATAATTTTATTCCTAGATAGGAATTTGTTATCCAGTTTCTTGGCCCTTCCTTCTATTATTTTACCACTTCTGTTTCGAGAGTGAGAGCTGGGATTCAACCAAGGAAGTACGAATATAATAGGAAATACAAATCTGGCTCTCTAATAGTGGGCCTGCAGCTGCCGGAACTGTAAATACATCTGTTTTTGTGCGGGTTGGAACAACAAAGTATCCATTATGATGATTTGACATAAATTCTAGCATCTCCTTCTGGGGATGGTGAATCATTTACAAAAATTCAGGTATCTGATGTTACAGATTTGCTGGGCTCCGGGGAAGTAAAACACCATTAGAATATATAGTTTCTTATTTTTTGTTGTTTATTTAAGCATATGTATAGAAGTCAACAATATCTTCATTACAGGAACAAATGGTAGGTGTATTGGTGACACGGGTTATTGATGGACTACACAATACCCAACATTACTTCCCAGTAATCACATAGTAACCGCCTGGTAATTCCATTAAGCACAGTGGGGGCTGTGGAGTAGGCTGCACATGGGGACAACATGGTAAATGGTTTGAGTCACTGCTGTAAGGTCTCCTTACACAAGAACCATATCCAGGGCTTGTTAGCACCAGGAGGTGAAGGTGGGCAGCACTCACAAGGGAAAAAGCTCATGAGAGCGCTTGATGGCTGCCGTGAACAGATACTGTTGTGTTGATGTTTTTATTCATTTTAGAAAGATACAGATTGACTGTGTTCACAAAAGACTCATTTCCAGAAGACTGTATTGAAAGGATCATTATTACTCACCAGGCGTCCTAGCAACTTGCTGGGGTTGGGAGCTCAGGAGTTTGGAATCCCAGCTCCACTTTCTGGCTCTGCGAGAAAACACCTCCCAGCACTGTAAAAGGGAGTGATGATACCTGGGATCGCTAGCAAGAGTGTGATGCCATATGGCAATTATTTCAGAATAATTCATTAATTTTTCTAATTTCATTTGTCTTAAATTGATCATGTGACTAACATTAAGGTTTTCCCAATATCCCAGTCAATAGATATATATATATCTGTTAGAGTTTGGATTGTGTGTGTGTGTGTGTGTGTGTGTGTGTGTGTGTGTGTAGTACTGGGAATTGAACCCAGGAACATTCTACCTCTGAGCTATACCCCTACCCTTATTTTACTTTTTATTTTGAAATAGGGTCTCACGAAGTTGCTGAGGCTGGTCTTGAAGCTACAATCCTCCTGTCTCAGCATCCCAAGTAATAGAATTACTGGTGTGCACCACCACACTCAACTTTGGATGGGCTTTCAAGCAGGTTAGTTTTGTTTAGAACAAGATATAATTGCTTATATTTGTTCATTAATTTGTTGATTAATAAATTCATTTGTTCAAAAATACCAATTCTATTTCTAACACATGCAAATGTATTGTGTACCATATTGGCCAGTTGTTAATATTAAATAGTAGTATCTTTAAGTCTCACTACCAGCGAATCATCCAAGGGTGTCACGTAGGAATGGACATGGTTTTGCCAAATCAGACTCCAATCAGGAATTCACTTTTCCCCCCAAAAGGGGTTTAAAATGTTACTCCCATTATCACAATGTACAAATCATGGGGGAAACAAAACTAGGGAGGTGTTATGGTTTGCAAGAGCTCATGTATTGGCAAAAATGTTCAGAGGTGACATAATCGAATCATGAATGTTCTCATATCATCGGCGGATAATCCATTGATGGACTAATGGATTTATCAGGTGGCAATGTAGGCAGAGTGTGGCTGGAGACAGAGGTCACAGGGGGTATGGCTTTGGGATTATATATGTCCCTTGCCCCTTCCCCCCTCCCTCTCTCTCTCTAAAGCAGAAAAGAAATGCAGTAAGTGGACAAAGAGGGAGGGAGGAAGGGAGGGAGAGAGAGAGAGCGCGCGCACTTTGCCGGCAGCCTTGGGGAGACCTGCAGAGTCAGTAGTGGGGGAGCCCCTGGACAAAGAATGCAACAAGTGCATGAGGTGAAATGAGGTCCCAGGGGTTGGGAGAGAAGGTTCCTTCGTGCACCATGAGGGGTCAGCCTGGAGGAGGAAGAGGAACCAGAGAGCAGCAATGGAGACGCCGTGGAGAAGGTAACCTATAGACATCAGCGCAGGGCTCCTTTTCTAGAACATAGGAACAAACCCTTTGGGAAAGAGTTGAGGGCCAGGGTTCAAGCCTGAGGAAGGTGCTCGAGATGCTAAGAAGTAGTCAGAAGGGTTGGTGGGGAGGGGTTGGCACACAGTACCATGATGGCCGTCCACAGTGGACCAGGCTGGAGACCCGTGGACTGAAAGCAGACGGCCCACAGGAGGGTGGACTCCAGCTGGGGCGATTGGGGAGGCAGGTCCAAGAGCCCAGAGGTCTTTGCTCAGGAACCCTGTTTTTACATAACCTCATCTCGATGGTGTTTGTGGGGTGAGGAGAAAAGAGTGTTAGAAAACAATGTGACTTCACGTTTAAGCCAAAATAACGGGGTGCTGGATTGTTAATGCTTTTTATTAATGCGGCTTGGCTCATTTCCACAATTGTTTGCTTTTCAGAGAAAGCCTCGCTCCCTTTCGCGATGCTGCTTGGCACGGGTTTGTATTCATCTGACTGTCTGTGCTACCAATACGTGTTGATAATGTGCGTTTTATAGGTCATTCAACAATGTATTTGGGTTCCTTTGGTCTCCAAGGAAGTATACCTAAATGTAATATGTTAACTATGCAACTCAATTTTATTCCTATGGAAAACACGTTCAATATACATTTCCTCACAATTTAATGTTCTCGGAGCGTATTTGTGACCGAGCGTGCTTCTTTATGTTGACATATTGTTCATTGGGTTTCATTAGTCAGATGCTATGTCACATCACATATGGAACATGAGGAAAAGTGACATTAATGACAATCTGGTGACATTCAGCACTATGCAACACATCAGGTTAAAAATAAAACAGGAAAAAAAGAGAGATCTTTCTTATTTCCAGTAAGGTCTTTTCTTTTCTTTTTTTTTTTCCTTACTCCTGAAAGAACTGCTCTGTTTTTGGATCAGGCGTTAATTATTACTGGCAAAGCTTTGTGGGTAGCTAGTGGTGCAGATATCCACCCACCCCTGTGTTTGTAGGTGGAAGGGAAGGAAGAGCAGGGATTTTGCTGAAGGGTTCATTGTATCCCAAGTCTCCAATTGTCCATACCGTTCAATTATAACACTACATCCTGTGCCTCAGTCGGCTTGTCTGGCACCCCGCTTCATGGGGGTGGATCGGGCCCGGGTGGAGGGTGCCCGCAAGGAGGCAGCAGGAATAAGTGAGAGACAGCTGAGAGCCAAGCATGATTTGCAGTAGAATCACTGGCAGACAAAGCAGGAGGCTTTCTGCCGTGTGTGGCTGTCATCTCTGGTGTCCAGGGAAGAAAATTCACCAAGCTTTGAGTGTGCTGATGGGGACCATCCAATCAGAGGGCAGGGGGCTGGGGCTTCCACGAAGGAGCCCGTAAGTGGTCAGGACCTTCTGGAATCTTCATGGAGAAGAGGGCTTTCAGCTCAGTCCCAGAACTCTTGAGCTTGCCCCTTGCTTGCTCGGGGGCTCCACCAGGAGGAATTGCTCCTGAATTCATACCCTCTAATCCCATGACATTCCGTGTGAAGGATGTGACGTATGGCTAACTGGAGATTGGAAAGTGAGTGAGGAGAGAGGAACATTATATTCTGAATGTAACCAACCCCTTAATTTTCAGGATCTGTTTTTAAAAATGCAGAAATAAATTGAGCTCTTCGTTTAAAATATACATACACTGTAATTTTCTATCTTTTAAATCAACGTGCTTCACTCTGATACTGTATTTATAGTCATCACAATACGGTTTGGACAGCATTTAAACAACGGGCTGTTTGGCTGTCTGAACAGCAGCTGAAGAGCAGAGGGTTGCGCATTTTCTTTTCTGCTCCTCCTTCACCACCCTTCACCCCCAAGAAGACCTCAGGATGGTCCCCATGTAATATTGTTTGGATATAGAATGTCCCCCAGCAAGACTCACATGTTGGCAGTGCAGCCAGGGTCAGAGGTGGGCATAGCTAGAAGAGGTAGGTTACTTGGGCATGGCTTTGAAGACTGTCTGTCCTGGCTGCTCCTGTCTTGCTGCCTCTGCTGCAGGCCGCCATGAATTGAGCAGCTGTTCCCCCCGCCATGCCCTGCTGCCACGATGTTTCTACCCCGAAGCCAGCCAACCGTGGGCTGAACCTCTGGAGCCATGAGCCAAAGACAGCCTTCCCTCTACTTCCTGTCAGGTATTTTGGTCTCAGTGATGAACAGGCTGGCGGATACAGCACTGCGCTTCCTCCACTCCTCCGTAAGCCTGAGTGTTCTATGGCTTGCCTTTCCCTTTCTGAGAACATGATGTCTAAGTACCTGGGATGTTTCTCCATGGGCTAAGGGTACAGAGGAGAGGAGGCACCATGCAATTCTTGTTGCAGAAGCCCAACCTTTGTTTTCCTCTTTTCTTGGAGATTAACTATTTAGAATAAAGATGGGTAGGAATCCAGTGGTAACTAACCCATGGAGTTAGTTCAAAATCATGTCTGTCTCTTGCTTGCTTGTTTATTTGTTTCACGTCTACTTCCTATCAGAGCCCCTTTTATTGCTCCCCAACACTACAAGAACAATACTATCATTTTTTAGGGGTGCTGGGATCCTTGGGCAGAAATGATATATAATTTAACTGATTATGAGAAGAGGAATTATATACTTAAAAATTAATTTGGGAAAATAACATTTTCTAATTCAGTGTCTTCACCATCATGTATCTACATTTGTGTATTGAATTATTAAAAGTTCTTAAATGTCTTATTCTGATATAACCAGGCATGGTCATGCATACCTGTAATCTCAGTACTCAGGAGGCTGAGACAAGTGGATCTCAGGTTCAAGGCCAGCCTCAGCAACTTACCAAGACTCTCAAAAACTTAGCTAGATCCTGTTTCAAAATAAATAAATAAATAAGCTGGTTGCGGTGGCACACGCTTATAATTCCAGTAATTGGGAGGCTGAGACAGGAGGGTCACAGGTTCGCGGCCAGTCTCAGCTCACTTAGTGAGGCCCTCTGTAACTTACTGAGACCCTGTTTTAAAATAAAGAATAAAAAATAGGGCTGGGAGTGTAGCTGGGACATAGAATGCCTCTGGGTTCAATACCTAGTACCTCAAAAAAGTAAATAAAACAAAAAAACAAATAAAATAGGGCTGGTGGTATAGCTCAAAGGCAGAATGCCCTTGGGTCCAATCCCCAGAGCCACACATATACAAAAAAAGTCTTATCCTGAGTGTCTGATGGCTCTAGGGCTGCCATACTAATATCCACAAGATGGGAGACTTGTAATGTCAGAAACTGGTTCTCTCCTAGTGCAGGAGGCTGGAAGTCTGCCATTGAGCTGTCAGGAAGGTGCAGCTCTCTCTGTAACCTGGGGGAGCTCCTCCTGCCTCTTCCAGATGTGGGTGTTTTGCCATCAGTCCTTGGAATTCTGGGCTGCAAAGACTGTGTCAAATAAGGTCACATTCAGAGGCACTGGGGGTTCAGATTTCAGTGTTTGGGGACACATTTCAGCCCTTAAGACTGGGCATTCAGCTCATCAGTCCCAGTGACTATAGTCATCAACAGTGAACCTGCAAGGGCAGCAGGCACTGCTCTTGATGCCACATACCAGTGCCATCGCTGTCCCTGGCAGGGGTCCGCTGCTACCATTCTCCGTGGATATGATGATCCACTGGCTGGCATGGGTCAGGGGAAGGACCTTAGTCCCTGTTTAGGAGCGATATTCCCACCCCAGCCTCTTTGTTCTCCTGCCCTTGTGCTGCTCTTCTGCGCTTATTTATCTGTACCTTTGTACTGTAAGCAGATTCAAATCCCTGTGACTCCTTAGCCCCAGACACGCTCCCGGTGCCTCTTCTTCACTGTGGTTATTGATCGCCCCTCAGCAGGACCTCAGAGTTCTGTTCACTTAGGGCTAGTTTTTCAGCCGTGCCTACCAATAAAACTGAGCAAAACACAAAACAACCAGAGGGACTGAAGCACAGTTGTTCCTCTGGTGGATTCACTTTCAAGAGGCTCCATTGCACCTGTCTTCCTGTCTTGTAAGGCCAATAGGCTTGCGGCTGCACATGACTAGTATGAACGGATGCCAGGTTCTTGAAGGACTTCTGTCCGTAGGAGTGAGTTCTACCTACACACCAAGATCCCTCATGCAGGTATGTTCAGACACAGAGATGTATCTGCCAGGGTCCTGGGAATGGCAGGTCACGGGCATCTGCTTGCTTAAGAGAGGTCTGGAGGGGCAGGGTAGCAGTCACTGTGCAAAGGCAAGTCAGGAATGCCCGAGGTGGTGTCGCTCATTGAAGTGTAGCCAAGAGGCCAGCATTGACCAGAGCCAATTGTAGCTATAGTGCCCACCAGCTATATTCTCTGTGGTGTCGTTTTAGACATTTTGGCATGAGTGGAGTCTTTCTCAGGAAGCTAAGACTGGAGACAACTGAAAGCCTAAACCAAGGGTTTGAGTCATTTTGGTGTTACTCAAATTTGAAATGTAAAGCCAGTAAAGGGAACTCAATCTCTAAATAGTGTCCAATTTTATGTTTATAAATAATATGAATATAATCTATACATCTATCATCTACTTATCTATAATTCCATTTGTCTGTTTTTTGTCTATGTATTTTCCATCCATCTCTCTATTTATCATCTATCAATCATTTCATCTATTGTTTTGTCTATCCATCTAATCTTCCATCATCCCTCTACTTATAATCATCTATCTATGTATCTATCTATCCGTCATTTTATCTCTTTGTCTATCTTTCTATCATCTATATTCCATCCATCTCTCTATTTATCATCTATCTATCATCTATCATCTATCTATCTATCTATCTATCTATCATCTATCTATATATCATTTCCTCTCTTTGTCTATCTTTCTGTCTATTTATCTTCCATCCATTTTGCTACTTATCATGTATCATCTCATCTCTTTGTCTATCTTTCTATCCATATATCTTCCATCCATCCCTCTATTTATCATCGACCTATGTATCTATCATTTCATCTATTTGTCTATCTTCCATCCATCCCTCTATTATCTATCAATCACTTAATCTATTTGTCTATTTTTCCATCTATTCATCTCTCTTCCATCTATCACTGTACTTATCTCTCTATCTATCTACCTATTTTCCTACTATCATCATCATTATTACCACCACTACCATCATCTATCAGTCTGGTATATATGTATGTTCTGAGGCCTGTCTGTAATAGAATTAGCCTAATGTTAATAATGATTACTTGTGGTCTTATAAGAGACATTCTTTGAATAGATGGATGGGTACAGATGGTGGTAAGGAGGGGAGGCATTTATTTACTTTCTTTTATACTAATATGAATGATCTGAGTACAGATATGTGGCTAAGTTATTTTCTTTTTTTGCATGCGTAGCACTGGGGATTGAACCCAGGGGCATTCTGCCTCTGAGTTACACCCCCAGCCCTATTTTATTTTTATTTTGAAACAGGGTCTTGCTAGGTTGATGAGAGTCTCACTACTTGCTGAGACTGTCCTTGAACCTAGCCTCCCAAGTACTAGGATTACAGGCGTGCACCACAACACCAGATCATTAAGTTTTTATTTTCTACTTTGTACAGCTTGGAAATTAAACAACAACTAATACTAGTCATCAAAGATGAATTGATATCTGCTTAGTGCTGGGTACTGTCGAAGCATTGTAGACACAGTAATGAATGGAATAGATGGAAATTTTGTCCTACGAGAGTAAATTCAGATACTATTTATTTTTAACATGAACCGATCAGGTCACAAAGGAATCATCTTGATTAGAATGAGAGGTTTGTTAAATGACACAGACTTGATCATCGTGAGCTAGCCACTGTCCCATGCACCAAATCATGAGGTGGACACTCACAGTAACAATTCTCATGGGAGAGAAAAGATGCCTCAGATGATGAACCTAAGTTACAGCCTTGGGACTAGTAGCAGCTATGGGATCTATAGGTTATCTTACTTTTTCCTTGAAAATTTCCTCCCAGAGCTTGTGACTAACAACCATTTTGGCGATGTCATGACAGTATAAAGTGAACTGAATGTGAGTGGGTTTGAAAGACACAAGGGGTGGACTGTAACACATGTCACCAGTGCTTTCCCCAGAATCCCTAGAGTCCTCCTCTTGTGTCCTTTCCAGCTTCTGGATGCTTCTGCCTTTAATGACCACTACCTGCAAAGCTTCTATGAAGGATGGTTCTTGGGCATTTGGGGTTGTATATGCAGATTGCTGTAAGTACTTACGAGTTTATGCTCCCTTGATGCAGACTATGAAGTTCATTTTCAAAACCCCAGCTCCATTGTCTCAGGTCAAGACAACTCTTAGGTAAAATTCACACCTCAGAATTTTCCTAAAGGATCATGCTGAAGCTACTTGCTGTGAGATTTTGCCTGAAATCACCTCCTTGCTCTGTCTTTTCTCCTCTGGCCCACTTCCTTTTCTCATTCCTTGGTTTCTCCTGTGATCACTTTTTAAATAAATAATCACCGCACATGAAGCGTGATCTCAAGTTCTGCTTCTGTAAAATCAATCCGTGACATTGTTTGTCTTTTCTTCTTACCCAGAAGGTAAGATACTGGAGGGCTGAGATTGTTTCTCATAATTCTTGGGTTTTAATCATTACAATCAGCCCAAGGCGTAGATATGGTAGACAGTCATTAGAGTTTTCACATAATTCTTGAGTCATTTTAACAAACTTCAAGTGATTATATATTTATATATAACTTACAGGAAATGAAATATTTGCTTACTAAAATTGAGATGTGATTTGCCTTTTTGGGGGAAAAATTATGGGAAGCTCTTCTTTTTTTGAGATCTTCATTTTATTTTGACATCTTCCAGCATGATTCAGAGACTACTCATTATAAAGGGTCCATCACATTCTCATCAAGGTGAGAAATGACACAAAAGGAATGCCTTATGGCAATAAAAATTTATTTTTAAAGTAAAGTTTGATTTTCGAAGATCTCATAGCATACAAATGAATTTCCCTCTTCCACTTGGCTATCATAATATTCACAGAACATTACAATAAGATGAATCATTCACATCAGTCAGAAATTCACGATTTTAAGATCTCATACAATGGTTCTGATAAGATAATGTATAAGGAAAGAACATAATTGAAGCAGCCGACAGGATACTCCCTTTGATCAAGATGACAAAACCATCCCATCACAAATATCGGACCATCATTACCCATTCTCTTCCCAAACATGTCTGAAAGATATATTCTTGACTTTCTTTGATAATATTATATATCTATGTGATGGTAGAGAAGCTGACCTTCTGAAAAATAATGGTTTTAGAAAGCAGGGTGAACAGCAAATGAGGCGGTGAACTAAAATGCATTTGCAAAGATAGATGTGCTACCAAGTGTGAGCAGTGCCAAATCTGGGCTCCACTGAGAATTGGGCAAATGTTGAGAGATGTTCATTGAGGGGATATTCAGCAGTACTGCCATGACATTTTTCTGGCTCCCACCTTCTGTACTGTAGGTTTTCACCTCACACTCCAGGTTGGGCACCACCACAGGACAAGTCCTGGCCATGAAATGTGAACAGAATGTCATGTGCCACCCTGAGTTGGAGCCCTCAGTGGCCTGTGTAAGACCCTGTGCCTGAGCTCTCTTCCCTTCTGTTGCTGTAGTTGGAAATGTTTGCGACTGTGGCTATTCCGTCAACCTGGATCCCAGATGAGGGA
Source organism: Glis glis (assembly GCA_004027185.1). NCBI lineage: Eukaryota > Metazoa > Chordata > Mammalia > Rodentia > Gliridae > Glis > Glis glis. The sequence goes on from PVJS01000389.1 coordinate 26,419, forward strand.
CTCTGATGACCACAGTCCTTGGTAACCCATGATAAGCATATAATAAGAATAAGAAAAAAGTTGAGATGTTGGTCGAAGGTACACAGTTTCAGTTAGAAGGAGTAAGTTTTCGTGATCTATTGTGTACAGTAAGGTGAATGTAATTAATAATAAATGTATGTTATATCTCAAAATTGCTAAAAGGGTAACTTTAAATGTTTTCCCCACAAAAAAATGAGAAATAGCTGGGTTTTAAAGGATATGTAATTAATTTGACCTAATCCTTTCATAATGTATAAATATATCACAATGTCACATTATAGCCCAATGTGTGTGTATATATATGTATATATAATATATGTATTGTCAATTAGAAATTAAAATGGTTTTAAAAATAAAATATGTAAATATTAAGCTACTGAGATAGTGGCATTATTTCTACAGAATGCCACCCATATAGTCTAATATGGAAGGTAATACTTTTCTCCCACTTCCTTTCTCTCATCCTTTTAACACCTTCCTGCCACTGCTTCCCACTTCCAATTAATCTCCTAGACTCCCATGGGTTCTGACCCTCATGTTCCCAACCAAAACCCATTGAGAAATTCATTTATACCAAGGCACAATGAGGCTTAGTTTGTGTACCTTTTTGTGGCATTTTTTAAGTAGGGATGAAATTTAAAGCAAATAAATAAAGAATGGATAATGAAAATTCAAGACCTATGGAAGCATTGTGGGGAGCGGTGTGATGGTTCAGTGTGCTCTTCAAGGCTCTGTTTCTGGCTCTCTCATATGCACTAACAGGGCATTAGGCTGACAAGCACGGGCTCCAAGGTTACATGGAACTCGGTACAGGTTCTCTCAGTCCAATGCTTCTGGGACATTTGTAAAGTCATTTAAATTATTCAAGCCTCAATCTCTATACCTATAAAATAGGGAAAATGCATGTAATTTATGGTTGTTTGTTATGAAGAGTTAATGGACAGCATGGATAAACATTTTGCCGAGCTGTTAGAATAAATCTGTTTTTCTCCACACCTCAAGCCCTCACTCCCCTTTGTATGATCAGAGATGTAAAGGGTATCGCCCCTGGTATTTTATTGATGATCACCTTGGAGATTCCCCTGTACTCCCCATTGTGCGTTGCCATTTGTACCAAGCTCACTTGGTTCTTTAATTTCCCCGAGGTTTTCTGCTTCTGTCTGGATTAGGAGAGTCATCCCCTTGGCACATACCTTCACTTTTATTCTTTTTCCTTCATAGAGAACCAAAGGCATAGTCCACATACTCCTTGGTATTTTCCAAGAATCAAGTGAATCACATAGTTCTTCTGGGTCATAGGACAGTTTGTCAGAGCTGCCTATTTTATACCATCCACACCAGAAAATAAATTTATTCAAGAATCCAAGAGAGCTGGGCATGGTGGTGCACGCTTGTAATCCCAGTACTTGGGAGGCTGAGACAGGAGGATCTCAGGTTCAAGGACAGCCTCAGCAAGTAGTGAGACTCTCATCAACCTAGCCAGACCCTGTTTCCAAATAAGAAATAAAATCAGGCTGGGGGTGTAGCTCGAAGGTCGAATGCCTCTGGGTTCAATCTCCAGTACCACACACACACACACACACACACACACAAAGAATCCAAGGGAAGAAGGTTTCAATTTAATACATAATCCTTTTATCTATAATATTATTTTAAATATATAATTATTTTATATTATATAAAATATATACAATTTTATATTTATATTATTTATATAACTTTATTAATATATCATAAACTATATATGTATATGTGTATATATACATGTATATGTTTATGTCTGTTTTACTTGACCATGGAAGCGAGTGATTTCACATTGTAGCAGAGTTAAGGGCAGAATCTAATTTCCACAGAGATCCAAAGTTGAGTCTGATTTATCTTTGGGATTAAGATTTTACCTTGCTGAGATATAGCAAAGGGCTTCAAATTTTTTGGAATAGGGTGATGAATCAGAAAAACCTAGTTTTACTCTTACTTACTGGCTATGTAACCTTGGATAGTTTTTTTTTTCTGTGAGCATCAATTTCCTAAACATAAAAAATGGGGTCCTACCTGTGTTGTGAATATTATAAGTTTTTTTCTGGGTATCAAATGATATAACACAGGAGAATACTATAAACATTAGGCAGTTATTATAATACTTATAATCCTAAAGCAAGTCCAGTTGGCTGAATGATGGGAATTTTAAGACCAAAAATTTCATTTTGGTTGGTTCAAGTCAGAACTGTAGTTAATGTTTTTAAAATTTATTTATTACATCTGATCACTGCCTTTTAAAATAATTCAGTGACACACTTTTACATGGAAAATATTTTCCAGTAGTTTATACTTTTAGAAATAAGAACCGCCCTTTACCGGTGGACCAAGAGTGCATGTGATGTCGGAGTTACTCACTGAAAGTGAACTTTATATTTATATTATTTATACTTATATAAATAATATAAGTGCATATTTGAGGGATTCCTTTCAAATTAAAACATCTCTGAAATTTATTCTCCAAAGCAACAAATGATCTATTGTCCTCATTACTGAGGATCACCGCATTCTAAAATGGCTTTCCTTTTATTAGAAAACCTTTTTGTTTTCTCTCTCTCTCTTTTGCTGGGTGTGTGTGTGTGTGTGTGTGTGTGTGTGTGTGTGTGTGTGTGTTTGCCTAGAATGTTGGCCAAACCACAGTTTAAATCCATAAGAGACTGTTCTTTTATTATGATCTAATTCAACACAGATTTAGCTAATCTAAAACTTTTTTTGTTTCTCTGAGTAATCTTAATAAATTCAAACATGCAAGCCAAAAGCTTCTACTGTGTTTTTAACAGAATACAAATGGGATGTGGTAAAAAAATTTTTTTCTCCAAATCCAAGAGGGTCTGTGGTGATGGCACAAGCCCCTCGCTGTGGCAACATTGACGATGCTCATGGACAGCTTGTGTTTCAATGACTAATAAGGAAAGCGGAGGATTTCTCGGCTGTAGCTTCATGCTTAAGGCTGGATCGAGCCTGAGGTGCAACCTCTCCTACTATACCCAACGGACAAGGGAAAACTTACACTGCTGCAAATTCCTGTCTTCCCGAGAGAAGATAGACCACTCTGGGCGGTCACCGCCATGGTGGGTGCAGACTTTCAGGTACAAAATATAGACCCTGTGTCTCCTCAGATACCCATGCTTGGCAGAAGAGAGCTTTCTGTAATACCAAATGGATTTATGGCACATTTATAGCATTTTGAAAAATGCTTTCCCTTTTCATTCCTAATCAATCTAAACTTGATTTAAATACATTTTTCCCCTTTTGCATAACATTTCTGAAAGGGCTGGTGGATGAGTGTCCACAGGTGGGTTCTTTTTCCTTTCATTCCCACATATTTAGAGTCTTTCAGACTCCTGCGTTGAATGGAAAGAGCTGAGCTCTTTGAGGTCTTTCCATTGCCCACAAGAATCTCCAAGAACATTGCTCTGTCAGACCCTGAACATCACAGCAGCCTGAACACCAAGCTAAAACCCCACACAGCTCCCGATGGCGGGAAACTCTAAAGGTTCAATTGCCCATAACACACATCATGGAAGAACCTGCATGTACTGTGTATGTGTGTGTGTGTATGTGCATGTACTGTGTATGTGTGTGTGTGTGTGTGTATATATATATATATATATATATATATATATATGGAGCTAAGTCTGCGGAGCTGTATACCAAATTAGGACAGATCTGACTTTACTAAATGTATTCATTTCCTACACCCACCATTAACAAAATATCACAAACTGGGTGGGTTAAAACAACAGAGATATAACCCCTCACAGATTTGGAGGCCAGGAGTCTGAGACCGCAATGTGAAGCAGCACCATCACCCCATGAAGACCTTAGGGGGGTGTCTGCCTTGCCCCTTCTGGCTCCTGCAGCTCCCAGCAGTCCTTGACCTTCCTTGACTGTGGCCACATCCCTCCCACCCCTGCCTGCGTCATTACAAGGCCATCTTCCCTCTGTGCCCCTGAGTCTCCAAGCCTTCCTCTTTTGATTTCAGCTACAACTTGATTTCAGCTACAAGGACTATTTCCACAGAAGGTCATAGTCACAGGGACCTGGGGTTGGGATTTCACCATATTTTTGGGGGGAGGGAGAAGATAATTCTAAGAACTAAGATTATTACATCTTTATTGCTTTCCATTACAGAATAATATCACACTTGTTTATTTGGTGTGAAGTCTTTGTAGACAGGTTCTCCTTTTCAAAGATCACCCTCACATTTATTTAGGAGCTCATATTGCACAGGCAGAAGAAAAACATCCCATCATTGAGGCCCTACCATCGATGATTTAATGGGTCTTTTTTTTGGTCACAAGTAGTATTTTTTGTATTCTCTTTCTATCTCTCTTATAAGGAAGAAAGAGTGTCTGTATATTTTCCTCTCAGCCACTCTCGCCAGAAGGCTGCATGTACGTGGGCTTTATTATAAATTTTTAACACAACGGCGATAAAAACTAATTCCAACAAGGTGTATGATTATTTCCCGTCATCTTCACCCCACTGCTGCAGCACAGTGAGTCGCAGGCCTGAGCCTTCTTTTTCTGGGGATTTTAGCTTTCCCTTGGCTTTCTGCATGTTTCTATGTTGCTTTTACCTTTTTTCTCCAAATCTGTTGGTATCTTACAGATTTGGACACTCTATCTCATCCACATCAATGGCGGATATCCTCGCCGGCAATTCTAGCCTGTGTTTTTTGGTAAGGGCTTGGGAGACAAGTTGAAACTAGACTCCCAAGTCCGAGCCCCAGGCTGCATCTGCAGCGAGCTGTGGCCCAACCAGAGAACCCCAGCTTTCCCTGCTTCTAGCTTGTGACCACTGTGGAGGCTCACAGCTCCTTTTATCTCTTTTGTCCCTTTGGACAGAGTCCCTTGTGCAGAACTCCAGCATGATAGAGTATTTTTTTTACTGTAAATGGAGGGAGATGATTCTCCATCATTTTCTTTTCCTCCTTTTTTTAATTTCATTTTTTGCTGTGTGTCGCATGCGTTTTTCACTCTGGGCTGGTGCGGTGCCCTGGGACCATGGCTGCCACTGCAGCAGGGATCTGCGTTTGGATCTGGGAGTGAGTGGCTTTCTCATCCTTCTGTCTTCCATGTCCTCCCGCCTCCTTCTCCCATATGATTTCACTTGCAAATGTCCCCGAAATGCTAACTGCGGTGGAGCTAGCTCTGGAAGAGCACCAGGGTGGCACACTGCGCTGATCCTGAGACGATCTAACAGCTTGCTTATGCGTCTATTTGGCTTGGATGGAAAATTAGAGCAGCTTTAATCTGCTAGCAGCATCGAGCGGAGAAGCACTCCCTGGAGTGAGGAGTTAGGCACATCACAGCAGGCTCTGATGAGGGCTGCCGTGACAATGCAGGCAGCAGCCTCCAGTAGCCTTAAAGAGAGACTGGAGGGAGGGGAATCGTCCTCACGCCCAACTGTCCCGGAGCTGGCTACCTGCATACTGGAAAAATACCAACAGGGATATGTAGACATAGACATAGACATAGACATAGACATATACAACATACATTATATACACACAAATACATATACATATACATATGCAACATACATACACACACAAACACACAAATATATATACATATACAACATATATTACATACACACACAGACACACAAATATATATACATATACATATACATATACATATACATATACATATACAACATACATACACATACAGACACACAAATATATATACATATACACCATACATTACATACACACAGACACACAAATATATATACATATACATATACATATATAACATACATTACATACACATGCATACACACAAATACATATATATACATATACATATATAGCATACATTACATATACACACAAAATATATATTATGAATATATATTTATAATATATAAATATTCTATAAATAAATAAATAAATATATATATATATTTGGGTGCCCACATCCATATGGGTAAATGAATTGAGGTCTTTACAAATGGATACCTAATGCGATTTGGCCAGATGAGCATTTTAGATTTCAGTAATTAGCAGCTAGGGGCTGATGAAGTGTAGGAGGGAGGAGGGAGGAGAGTCTATTTTGGGAGATTAGAGTGATAAGACCTTTGCATGTTTTTATCAGTTCATGTAGAATTTGACATATGGTAAACAGGAAAAGATAGTATTTAAAAACCTCATAAATATACAGGGTTGGGGAAAAAACACCAAAGTAGGGAAGGGAGAGTGTGCCAGCCCCACTCCCCTCGCTGTCACTAGCAGGGTGCACAATAGGGCCTCCTGTCACCGAGAGCGGATCTGGTGCTATGCAGGCTCCTGGACTGCACGGTAATTAATTCGGGCCAGTTGTACCGACTACTCCAGGCTCCCTTCCCATCGCCTACTGGTCTCTATATTTAGAACCAAGAGCTTCACTAACTCTAACACACTCCTGCAGGAGCCAAATTTTAGGTTGACTTGAGTTGGCACCTTCCTTTGTTTTATGGCTTTCTGTCAAAACCCCCAAATTAATGCAATGTTATGTTGACTGTTTTGTTTCTTAATGCAATGAAGCTGTCTTGAAATTCCAGTTGGATGGAGCGTTTCAGAAATTTACATTGACATCACAATCATATCATAATGAAACTGTAATGTTGCCTCAGAGCTGCATGTGGACATGTCTTTTGTCAAGGTATGGTATTAAGAGTCTTTTATGTAATCTTTAATGCAATCTTTTACTGAAATGTTTTTAAAAGTGTCAAGGAAAACATAGTCATCATAAACAAATAAAATTTGCCTTTGTCATCTATAAAAAAGAAAAGAAAATTCCTTAGAAATTATATTTGGAAAGAAAATATATATTTGGGTAGCCTAACTCAGAGGTTATGGTAAAGCTCAAAGAGAGATTTGATGAGAAAGTGCTTTGAAAAGTTAAAAGTATTAAGAAAATATTAAACCCAGAACAAAGTATTTTTGGTAAATGAGTAATAACCGCAGTGTAAAATAGTTCATTTTGACTGGAGCTAATTCAGTATTACAGGAAATTCTAACTATATATCTTCCAAGTAAAAGTTTCCATCTTTCTTCAAGACAGGAAATTGTACCACAATGAAATATGGAAAAAAAGATTTTATTTTTAGTATTAACCAAATCATGTTAAAGCATTGCACTAATGTTCAGTAATGTCTTTATATATACGTGTGTATGTGTGTGTATCCAAATACTTCCACTGAGTAGGGGGTAAAAGCAAACACACATTCACTATTTCTTGGCTGATAGGATTCCGGCCTACAGGATTTTCTTCTGTTAGTTCCCTTTTCCTTTTCCTCATCTGGAAGGAATGAGCTACATTTTTGTTGGAGCTTTCTCATAAAGTCCCCCAGGGTGTGTATGATGTTTCGTGCCCAAGGCTGAGCCAGCCAGTGTGTCTGCTGCAGGTGCATGCTGGTGCTTGGTAAAGTCTAGCGAGGCCTGTGCCAGCGAGAGCATCGGCCTTGGCCCACAGGGCCAGGCCAGGAGCATCCTAGACAGTTCCATGGGCCTGGCCCTGAGTTCCGTCTCAGGAGCTCTTAGTTTTCTATTTTCTTAAGATAAATATATGATTTGGATCCTGAGAGATCAAAAGGAATCCCCAGGAATTCTGCAGTCTATGTAACAGGGAAAGAGAGGAGAGAAGGAAGATACTTCTGGCTCCGGGGTAGAGAGATACCTGTGGGCTGTCTGTTCCAGGAACCACCGGAATGCTCCTGTGGACACTGGAAAGTGACTTCAACAAGGAAGAAGTGGCAGGACAAAGGAGCCAGCAGAGGTCCCTGAGCGGGACCTGTTTCTGGAGTTGCACCTGCTGCTCTCTGGTGCCTGCCAGGTATCTTTTGAGCTCTCCAAAGGACCTTCAAAACCCTGTTCTCTTGTTCAACACAGACAACCAGCTGCAGAGGGAAAGCCACTGAAGTTGCAAGCACAGCTAAGAACCCCAATCTCCCAATGAATGGCTGCGTAAATACAGAAATATGTATGTTTCAGTGACTCGATTTAACATAGACAACATGTTTTTACCCCAAAATGAGATCAGCACTGAAATCTTAAGTTCTGAATTATATTCTCAGGTTATATCTACATGATTCATAAGCAAATAGTTAACTCCTCGCATTCAAGTGAATTTGATATCGATGCATAATTAGTTTAACTATTTTCACTGAGCTAGTTTGACATTTGTTTTTAAAAGCATAGTTTTTGCTTTTTAAAAATAATGAGTTCAAAATGCAGAAGTTATTATCTCCTCACTCATGAGGAAATATATACATTATTTCCAAAATTGACAGCACTCAATTATTCTCAATGATTCTGTAAGTTGGAGGAGGAAGCATACATTTTGGGGGCACTCGCTGATTCAGTAAACCATTTTTATTGGGAATATGTTGCTTGAGGCACTGAGATAAGTCCTGGATAATTTTATGGCATCTATGTTTATATATATCTGCTTTTAAAATTAATACTCACCTGGCAACTCCACCAGCCATCTTGTACTTTTAAACTTAATTCTGAGGCATTGATAGATTATACCATATCATTGGAAAAATAGCTTATCAAACACCACGTAAAATTATGTTAAAGTTATAGCCCATGGAATTCTTATTACAAGAACCCATTCTTGATCAATCATTCCATCAGGTAGAATCAGCAAAGCTCACTAATCCCCTGGTGCCATTTTTTAAAATTTTGTATATTTCGCTTTGATTATGGACATATTCAAACTTATCCAAAATAGAAAGATGGGGCACGAAAGCCTCACGTGTATCGATCACTCTGCTTGTGACCTATCTAATTTCACCCACATCTTCTGCCTCTTGCTTCTCTCTAGATTTTTTTTAAACCTGGAGAGGAAATGTAATAGCCACTGCTTCCTATTCTCTATAGCATTTATCAGAGAGAGAATACACATGAAAGACTCTCCATTAGTGACATTTGCCACATTCAGAATGGCTCCCAACAACCCCTGCTGTGTAGTTCCCAGTCTTTCATCTCCCCAGAAGGAAGCCCTGTATCATTAAGCAGTCACTCCCCACTCCTGCCTCTCCCAGACCCCTGGGAACCGCATTCGGCTTTGTCTCTGTGGACTTGCTGACTCTGGCTCTTTGTCTGAATGGAGTCATGAGTATGTGGCCTTTGTGTCTGGCTTCTTCCACTCAGCATAATGTTTGCAAGGTTCCTCCCTGTTGCAACACGTGTCAGGTCTTCGTTCCTTTTGACGGCTCAATAGTAGTCCATGGTGAACCTCTAACATATTTTGTTCACTCAGCAGCTGAGGGCTTCTGGGTTGCTTCCTGTTTTGGGCGATTGAGCGTCGTGTTCCTCTGACATTTGTGCATAGCGCCTGCGTGAACACTTCCTTTCAATGATGCAGTCGTCCTTTCTCCTCCTTGGTTTCAGACTCTGCCATTTCTGTTGCCTGCACTAAACCATGGTCTGCAAATATTAAATGGAAAATTACAGAAATAAACAATTCATGAGTTTTAAATTGTGTGCTGTTCCAAGTAGTGAGATGAAATCTCTCACTGCCCGGCTCTGTCTTGCCCTGGATGGAAGTCCTCCCTTTCTGCTGTGTGTCCTCTTTGTAGATAGATGCTCCTGCCCCCCCCCAGCAGCTGTCTCAGCCAGTAGACTCTGTCTCAGTATCACAGTGCTCCTGTTCAAATGACCCTCGGTTCACTAAGTCACAGCCCAGAGCACAAGGGTCGGAAGGCTGGTGATTAGAATATGCCCGAGAGGAACTGCAAGGGCTTTCTTTCAGGGCAATGGTGGAAGTTCTCAACTTAAAGAAAGAAAAACAATTGTATGCTGAGGTCGCCAAGACCCATTGTAAGAACAAATGTTCTATCTGTGAGATTGTGAAGAAGGAAAAAGAAATGTGTACCACTTCTGCTGTGTCACCCCCGGGAAGGTTATGCCAAGAGCGTGGTAAGTGCTGGGTTAAGATGGGAAGGGCATGAAAGTATGGGGTTTAGCACTGTCCATGGCCTCAGGCCTCCACTGGAGGTCTCGGAATGTGAACCCCACAGAAAAAGAGGGGTGTGCTATACCCAAGAATGAAATGATTGCATCATATGGTAATGCTATGCTTAACTTACCGAGAAACTGCTGAACAGTTTTCCAGCGTCTGCATCGTTTTCTGTTCCCATGCGCTGTGCACAGGAGTTCTGATTTCTCCACAGCCTCACCAATGTGTGCTCTGTTACTTCTTGATCGTTCTCTCCATCCTACTGGGTATGAAGAGGTAGCACCCTCATTGTGGCTTTGATTGACATTCCTCAATGCCTGTGATACTGAATCTCTTTTCACATCATTCTTGATCATTTGTATACTTTCTTTGGAGAATTGATTATTTAGATCATTTTCCCATTTTAAAATCGGGATGTCTTTGTGTGGGGGGGATGGTACTGGGGATTGAAGCCAGGGGCATTCTACCTCCAAGCTATACCCTCAGCCCTTTATTAATTTTTTTATTTTGAAACAGGGTCTTGATAGGTTGCTGAGGGTCTCATTAAGTTGCTGAGACTTGCCTTGAACCCACAATCCTCCTGTTTTAGTCTTCCAAGTACTGGGATTACAGGCATGCACCATCATGCTTAGCTGGGATGTCTTTTTTTGTTGTATAATAAAAGGTTTTTAAAATTCTGGCTACTTGGCCTTTATCATATATAGAATTTACACATATTTCTCTCCCATTATATTTATTATCTTTTTACTTTCATGGTACATCCTTTAAAGCACAAACATTTTAAATTTTTCTCAAGTTGTTCATGCTCTTTTTCTAAGAAATAATTGCCTATACAAGGCCAAGCCGATTTATGCCTGTGTTGCTCTGAGGATTGTATAGTTTTAGCTCTTTGAATTAGGTCTTGGATTCCTTTTGCATTTAATTTGGTATATGGGGGTCCAAGTTCACACTTGATAGCCAGGTGACCCAGCACTATTTGTTGAAAAGGCTACTCTTTCCCTTTGTGTGGTCTGATCATCCTTGCTGAAAACCAGTGGATGAGAGATGTGTGGGTTATTTCTGGATTCTCAATTCTATCCCATTGACCTAAGCCTTTCTGGGGAATATAGCTATAAACATGCATTTTCTTAAGCAAAAAGCATCATGAGTTCTTACTAATATTCCAATTTAAATTCAGAACTACAGGATCCTACTCAATCTCACTGGAATTGTCTGTACTCTTTTACCCTAACCCTGACAAGTCTAGTTGTTTATGATAGCAAAAAGGATTACTTACATGCAAAAGCTTCAGAAGAGCAATGCAAAAATGACCAACAATGATTTAATTGCTAAGATGTTTTGGAGTGTATCTTGACTAAGGATTCTAGGTGGACACTTTACTCTTAGTACTTTGAAGAAGCCACTCCACTACCTTCTAGCTTCTTGTTATTTCCAGTGAGAAATCCACTGTCATCCTCAGTTTTGTTCTCATTTAGGTAATGTGCCCTTTGTCCTCTGTCTCCTTTTTTTGAGGTTTATTATAAGATTTAATATTTTTCATAAGAATAAAAACATTAAGGAATTCATTTTAAGGTCTATTAGGTATGGTCAGAGAAAAAACCATATTTCTCTGACCATCTCATATTTCAGATTGACCTTTCTTTTTTTTAAATATATTCATTTATTGGTGCACTGTAGTTATACATTTTGATAAGTGTCAGGGTAGCAGAAGCATGCGTGCACACATTGCTCATTTAGCCCTCCCTCAAATCCCATCCTATTCCCTCCCCCTCCCTCCTTTGCGTGCTCAGCATAGTGATTGACTGATGAATTTGCGTGTATACATCGTGTGCATAGGTGGGTTTCCCTCTTCCCCCCTCCCATCTCCCTCAGTTAGGTCCCCTTCTTGCTCATCGAAAGTTTTCTCCTTTGTCTGGAGTCCCTTCTAAGTCCCATTCTCCCTAGCTTCCACGTATTAGGGAGAACATCCGACTTTTCACTCTTTGTGACTGACTCTGTCTCCTTTAAAAAACTGTATGCTTAAACTTTTTTCAATGTCCAAATTAATTAATTAATTAATTAATTAATGATGCTTCTTGGCACAGTAAATTTCCTATTCTTGCGCTTGGCTCGTGCAGCGTCTTGGATAGGTGGGTTTGTACTTTGCGTTAAAGGTGGAATATTTTCATCCATTGTCTTTTCATCACTCTTTCTCCACCTCTTACTTTCTTCCAGGAACTGAAGTAGCATGCGCAGCAGGCCACTCGAGGTTGCCCTGCAGCTCACTGAAGCTCTCTGCTTGCTTAAAATTCTTCCTCCTCACTGTGCTCCATTTGGGATGGCTTCTATCGCTCTGTCTTCACGTGATGTAATCTTCTCTTCTTCGTGTCTAATATGTCGTTAATCTCATTCAGTGTGCTTTCTACCTCACACACTATGTTTTCATCTCTAGACGTTTAATTTGGGTCTATTTTATATCCTCTGGGTGTCAACTTCAGATGTTTAATTTTTCCCATAACATCTTGAACATACAAAATAGAATTATAACACAGTCATCCCTCGGTATCTTTGGGGATTGATTTCAGAACCCCCCAAGATACCAATATCTGCAGATGCTCAAGTGTCTTATATAAAATGGCATAGTATTTACTTATAACCTACACACATCCTCCTGTATATTTTAAGTCATCTCCAGAGTGCTGATAGTACCTAATACAATGTAAATGTTAGGTGAATCATTGTTGTATGGTATTGTTTAGTGAATACTAATAAGAAAAAAGAATTTTCTATTTGAGGTTGGTAGACTCCTTGGATTTAGAACAAGGATATGGAGGACAGACTGTAATTCATTTTCTCTCTCTCTCTCTCTCTCTCTCTCTCTCTCTCTCTTTCTCTCTCCTTCTCTTTACTTTTACTGGTGCATTGTATTATACATCATAATGAAGTTCAGAGTGATAGAAACATACTGCATATGGCACTTGGAGAGCCCTCCATATCCCCGCCCTGCTCCCCTCTCCCCTCTCCCTGTACATGCTATTGAGATTGGTATTGGTAATTTCATATATGTACATAGCATTATTTTAACTGTTTCCTTCATCAAGTTTCCTCCTCCCACCAACTCCTTCCTTTAATCCCCTTCCACTATTTTATTGGAATCCCTCCTCCTTTATCCGAAGCCCCTTTTGTTTCCAAATTTCTTTCTAGCTTCCACATATGAGAGAAAACATACAACCCTTTACTTTCTGAGACTGACTAGTCTCACTTAGTGTAATATTCCCTAGTTTTATCCATTTTCTTGAAAAAGACAATTTTGTTTTTCTTTATGGCTGAGTAAAATTCCATTGTGTGTATATACCATAGTTTCACAATCCATTCATCTCTTGATGAACACCATGGCTGGTTCCATAATTTGGCTATTGGGAATTATACTGCTATAAAAATGAGAATTAACAAATAGAATGATATTAAATTAAAAAAATAACTCCTATGCAGCAAAGGAAACCATCACGAGTCTGAAGAGAGAGCCAACAGAATGAGAGAAGATCTCTGCTAGCTACTCCTCCGACAGAGGGCTAATATCTAGAATGTCAAAATAATTTTAAAAGCTTAACACTAAAAAAAGCAATAAAAATGGGCAGTTGAACTGAATAGACATTTTTCAAAAGAAGAAATACAAATGGCATATATATATATATATATATATATATATATATCAGGGAACTACAAGTCAAACTACACTGAGAGTCCATCTTACTCCATTTAGAATGACAATCATCAAGAATACGAACAATAATAAATGATCGCAAGGATGTGGAGAAATAGGAACCTGTATACACTGTTGGTAGAATTGTAAATTAGTGTAGCCGCTATGGAGATTAGTGTGGAGGTTCCTCAGAAGAATATTAAAGTGAGACTGTAATTATTTTAATGTCCCTGTCTACTGATTCTATCATCTGAATCATTTCTGGGCCAGTTTTGATTGATTTTCTTCTAATTATGGGTTATATTTTCCTTATTCTCTGCACACCTGGCAATTTTTGATGGATGCCTTTCATTGTGATTTTTCCATTTTTTAACTGCTGGGTATTTCTATATTCCTAAAAATGTTCCTGAGCTTGGTTCTGAGATGTGGTTAAACTACTGGGAAATTCTTTGATCCTTTGAGTCTTTAAGTTTCGGTCAGTAGCACTGGCATGGGGTTTACTCTGGGACTAGTTTTGCCTTTATTGAGGCACAACCATTTTGAAAGCTCTGCCTGCTGTCTGTGAACTGTGGCATTTCTACTCAGGGTGATGGGAACAGGCATTGTTCTCAGCTCTGTGTACTCTCCTAGGATCACTCCCTCATATTCTACTGATTTGGTTTTTCCTTGGTCCTAGACACTGTCCTTGAGCATGAGTCCATTCACACTTGGTTCACGATTCGAGGGAGCCAACCTGACCCATGTGGCCAGTCTCCACACCTTGCATGCTGCATGCTGTGGTCATCTCTGTTCCTCTCCGTACAAACCACAGCTTTTGTAGCTTTCCCACCATGCTGAGTGTGGTCAGACCCTCCCCTCCACATGAAGATGTTCTCTTCCTAAACCCACTTACTTAAATGGCAAAGAGTAGTTCACAGATGTGATTAAGGACCTTGGGATGTAGACATTGGTCTGGATTTTCCAGGGGGCCCAATAGAGTCCCTTGGCTCCTTCTAGAGGGAGGCTGGGGAGCCCAGAGAAAAAGGAATTGGAGAATGCTCACTTTGGAAATGGAGGAAAGGGCCAAGAGCCAAGGAGTGCAGGCGGCCTTCAGGAGCTGGGCAAGGCAGGAGGACAGATGCTTTCTGGGAGCCTCAGAAGGAACACAGCCTTGCCGGTGTGTTTTGGTCTTCTGGCTTCTAGAACTGCAGATAATAAGTTTGTCTTGTTTTAAGCCTGCAGCTGTGTGGTAATCTGTTGCCATGACAATAGGAAATCCACACAGTCTCCTTTAACTTGCTTCAGCTCAGGGAGGTTCCTGGCCTCTACCTGCCTTCCCCCTCCGCACGGTGGTCCCTAGCCAACCGCAGGGCCCACCTCACCTACTTCTCACCTCTCAGGTCAGTGTTCTCTCTTACCTGCCTTGTCTAACATCTTGAGACTCATTGCCTCCTGTATGATGTCCAGTGTCTGGACATCCAGCCCTGTTACTACTCCACCATGGCCGGAAGCAGGAAGCTGCTCACAATAGTTTCTCTCTGTATGGCTGTGCCACCAATTTGATACACAGTGAAATTCATTTTTTTTAAATGTTGCTTTTCAGTATTTGTGGTACTTTTTAAAAGTTGAATTTGACTTTGTAATGTTGTAAAATAGTTTAAAAATTATTTTATTTTCTAGCTTAGTTTTCTTGTAAACTTTCTGAAGGCACGAAAGATAGTTAATCCTTACCATATGCTTCAGTATCTAAATCACAGAAGAGTAATTTTCTATTATTGGAAAATATTGACGCCAAAATGCGGGGCTACAATCTAAATTTATGAATGAAGACTTTCCCCTAACAAGGGGTTTGTCATCATTGTAGCCATTTAGAAGTAACGCATTTCTGCAAATTTTGGGTGTCCCATAGACAAAATATTTTTTACGTTAACAACAGCAGATTATTAATTGGTATTTTGCAAAACTACCAACCTGAAAGGTCTTTTTTCCCCATCATCTATTACTCCAGCATCAGTTCTGACAGAGTGTTTTTTCCTTCTCCTTCTCAGTCTATGGCCAAGAAGGTTTCAACCACTTTGACAGAATCATCCAGTGTCCAGTCACTTGGTCACATGCCTGGAGTGTGTCACTAGGTGAAGCGACATATGCAGGTCCGGTAAAGAAGCTTACCTTGTTGTGAAGGTGGCCACAGCCACCTTGACGTAGGCATTAAAGACCTGTAGAGGTCACACTGAGGTATGAGAATACCTGTCTCATTTCTACATCAGGATCTCAGACTTTATTAACTGAAACTTATTTGACAAGGATAATGTTAAACCGTGCAACTGGGTGGATGAATTAAGGCTGATTTAGAAGCAAACACAAGCCCTAATCTCTGTGTGATTTTAAAGCCAGGTTGCTTCACTCATAAATCCCCATTGGTATTTCCTACTCCCTAGGTAATTGCTTTTCTTTTAAGTTGTAATATTTTTCTGTAGAATACATATCTGTCTATCTTTTATGATTCATGTTCTCAATTGTTTTGGAGAACAGGCAGAAATGTCTTCCAGGTACTCTATCTGAAATTGTGTGCAACTGGAATAAAGAGTTAATGCCGTTTTTAGTTCACTAAGAAGGTTAAAATGTCCAAAACAATGCTCAATTACATGTTCTACAGTTAAATAGCAGAAAACAGCAAAAC
The DNA here is from genome assembly GCA_004027185.1 of Glis glis. NCBI lineage: Eukaryota > Metazoa > Chordata > Mammalia > Rodentia > Gliridae > Glis > Glis glis. Next base: position 42,776 of record PVJS01000389.1, read on the forward strand.
GCATTAATTACCGCAGTCGATAACACTGAGAATTTGCATGTTGTCCATTTAAAGACAGGGACTCTTCGTTTACATTCTAGGAAGAAAAAAGAAGAGCCAAATTGCCTTTAGAAAACACAGAAAAGGGGAGTCACAGACTCTCTGCCAGCAGAGATGAGCACTCTTATGTCTTCAAAGCCCTGTGCGGCAAGCTGGGGGCGCCTCCCTCGGCAGAGACTTCATCTGTCGTCCAAGGGGATTCCTAGAACTGGGCTGCTCGTGCTCCTGTCTCATCCCGGGGCTCATACACCCGTCTCGCTTGAAAGTCAAAGTCAGACCTTCACGGCACCAGAGCAAATCTTTGATCTATGTAGCTCTTAACTGATGCTGAGACGCGTGATATTAATTTCTTTTTTTGCCTGTGTTTTAATGTTCTTGGAGATTTGTTTGACAAATTGTTCTAAGTGTAATTTTCAACCAGTAAGCTAAAGTCTTATGTAAGCTATTGGAACAGTCTACATGCATTCTTTTTTGGGGTAAGATCTCACTAAGATATTGGCAAGTATTATTTCTAAATGCCTATTCAAAACACACACTTCACCTTTTGTATTCTTTTCTTGGAGAAGAAGCCAAGATGAAAACTCTTCCTGAAACATACTATTTAAAACTATGCATTGTGGTCTCTCTGTTTTTCTCCCACACGATACATTGATTATACTGTTTTAAAAATGATTATTGTGGTCATGTATGGCAACTTCTTGAGCCTCTTCGCATCCTTTGAAAGACACATAATACTTTAGTTATTTCTACTGAAAATTTCTGCAAGCTATTTACATAATCTACCCACATTATTTTGATTATCAAAACAGAACTTAATGTAAATTGGACATGTATCTTTTTAGCATTAAACAACCCAGTTATTATTATTAAAATCATGGCCTTGCTGGAATTTCTGGATTACCATGTCAGTGTTACAATACTGGGTTTAGAATTCTGTTAACACATGAGAAATTGGAGAGTTCAAAAGAGAACCATGAATATTACCTGAGAACCAGGAGTTACATGGAAAACTAAAGAATAGAATGCTAGCTGTAATCCCAGGATTTAGGAATCTGAGACAGGAGCAATACAGGTTCGAGGACAGCCTCAGCAGTGTAGAGAGACTCTCAGCAACCAAGCAAGACCCTGCTTCAAAGCAAAAAGCAAAAAGTAAAAATAGGGCTGGGGGAGTAGCTCAGAAGTGGAATGCTCCTGGGTTCAATCTCCAGTATGGGAGGGGGGAGAGAAAGAGAGAGAGAGAGAGAGAGAGAGAGAGAGAGAGAGAGAAAAGACAATAGAGAGAGAATAGAATGTTTTTAGCATATCTGAAAGAGGCAATAAGACACCATTGCAATTTCCATTCGTGGTTAGCTTCCTGTCCCACAGTCAATGTGGGCCCCCCTTTTGCATATATGTAACTGTCCACGGCCAGAGCCTGCTTTGTCTAGAACACTGGTGTTTTTGACAATCTATCTGCCATAATTTTTGAGTTCCTTTCTGCTAGAGTTTTTTTTCCCCCTTTTCCTTCATGATGTCTTTCTCGTGTCTCTTTTCAGGGATTAGTTAAGTACACACTGAGTAATGTTACCACGGGTCCACAGGTAAAAAGAGATCTCCACTAACTTCTGGGAAGGACGGAGAACAGATTTAAACAATTAAGTGTGAGTTTAAAGTTAATTGTAAAAAACTACTTCCTGTCCCCAGAAGTGTTTTATTTCCAATTCAAGTTGGGTTTTTATTGTCATCCTTTCTGACGCGATGCCGTGTAATTGCCATTGGAGGATTAGAAGAAGATGTTTTCTGCCTCATTGTAAAACAGAGGCTGTTCCACTTGCTTTCGGGTAACTCATTTATTAGGTCGCCCGTCTTGCTCCTGCGTGGTTCAGGAGAGCAGTAAGTCGGGGTGCTGAATCATCGGGTGCCTGCCGGCAAACTAGAAAACGACAGCTGCTTGCACTGGCGAACACTGGAAAAAGGGCCTGCCCTCCAGATGAGGCGCTGCCATGGCCCAGCGAGGCTGCATCTCAGCTCCTCCAGCCCTTCTCAGACCCGCTCTCTGCAGGGCTCAGCTTTGAAGATATGTGGGGGCCATAGGAGTCCAGGAGGGACAATATCATTTTTTATATTTTTGGGGGGGCACTGGGGATTGAACCCAGGGGCATTCTACCTCTGAGCTACAACTCCAGCCCTATTTTATTTTTTATTTTGAAACAGGGTCTCACTAAGTTGCCGAGGGCCTAAGTTGCTGAGGCTGGCCTTGAACCTGTGATCCTCCTGTCTCAGCCTCCCATGTACTAGGATGACAGGTGTGTGACACCATGCCCGGCTCTTGAGTTTCTATTCTCATGGCACCATTTTGTTGCATTAAAAACAGGGGCTAAATCTACTCATGTCCCATGTTAGAATGGACTGTGTCGCTGTGGTTTGCCCATTATTTCCTTCTTGGGTCTCTCTCCACTCCTCTGAGCTTTCCTTGCACGGAAAGCACTGAGCTGTGGCCATGCAGCGTGCACTGGGTCTGAAGGGGGCCTACCTCTTGACCGCACACCTCGATTTCTGCTTTGGTTTACTGCAGAGCTCAGGAGGCATGTGTCTCAGATTGCCACGAATCAGTCCTAGGCGGATCCTGCGAAACTCACTTTCCATGAGTGGCCACGCTACTCAGTCTCTGATCTCGCTGCTGTTGTTGAAGCCAAAGTTTGAGCTGTGAAGAGTTCAACCAGGGCCTTCCCGTCCACTTGGGCTTATGACGTCTTCAGGAGGGAAGAGATAAAAGGATCCCGTAGAGGGAGCGCACCAGCAGTGTCGCACATCTAAGCTGGGAAGCTGACAAGACACACAAGATGTGTCCTGTGAGGAGTGCTTTGTTGAACCATCTTTTCCTCCATTGAAACCAAAATCAGTATGTTTGCCAAAAACATATGTTTCATGGTTAAAAATGCTAACAGTATGGACAAGCAGAAAGCAAACTGGAAACTTCACAGGTAAGTCTCAGCTCCTATAAGATGAGCATCGAGGATGTCCAGGGAAACCTTCTTTCAGACCTCTCTCTCCAAACATGTATCTGCACAGGCCTGCATGTGTCGTACATATATGCACGTGCACAGGGAAAGAACTGCATATGGAGAGTCTGTGGACACAGGTGAAGTTTCCATGTCAATCAACAGCTGCCCCCTCGGGTTGTAGAATTAACATATTGACAAGTTTGTTTTTTAATAGAAAGAGTATTGAACTTCTGTCCCTATGTCACGATTATGCTATTTTCTAAAGATTTGCAACCTGTCTTAGTAACCTCATTTTGTTTCAAGGCACTAGATTTTATGAATTCTGAGAAAAACCATGGTGTAATTTTACACAGAATAACAACTTCCTGTGCCACCATCTTCTTCGATCTCTACAAGTAACATTTGGGAACTTTTGCAAAAATAATATTTCTAATCTCTCTTCCTCTATAGGCTTATGGATTTCGAAAACCTCATTATCAGCCCTTTCTAAATTTTCTTAAAACTCTTAATAATACAAGATGATGAAAAATGTTAAACAAACTACAAAAAACTCAAAACAACTAAAATGGAAGTTGACTGCATTGTTATGAGTGATCATGGACAAATAGTTTTGTTTTTTCTGCAAGAACTATCAAATATTTGATGATATTTTATATTCATTAGTTTAAGAATGAATTATGTTCCAAAATTAAAGAGGCCAAAGTGACCAAGAGGGTTGCATTGTAAATGACTTACAAAAAAGTATAAAATTGTGTAATGTCGGTGAGAGAATACTTTTCTCAAATGTTCTAAGACTTGGAAATGAGTCACACCATGTGCTTTTCTTGCTTTTAACAGAATATGTCATCGAGACATACAAGGGTATCTATTTTAAAAGTAGGTAAATTTTAGGGTAAGAGCTTTATTTATAAACAAAGATGTCTCCTTGGGACTCATTGATACCCCCTATTGTAGCAGGTAGAACAACTAGACATAGAGAAAAGCGATTGCATTCGGGTTTCCCTTCACTGTTGACCCTCACTATTGATCCCTCCACGGTTGCAGAGACTGGCCCTGCCCATCTCTGAGACCTGGTGAGGGTGTGAGGGCCCAGGAGCTCACAAGGGCCTTCTCCTGGCTTCCTTGCTCACTTTGAACCATGATCCCGGGCTGAACACACACAGGAAGCATGAGGAAAACTCCCAAGTTGAACTTGTGAGGCCTTTGGTAGGACAGGCATGGTCCAGAGAGGCTCAGCTAGTTGGGGTTGGAATAGTCACAGAATAACCTACAAGACATTGTGTCTATGTAGGACGAGTGTCCAGCCCTTTGGGGATTCTCAGACAACCTAGGGTGGGAAAGCCTTGTGCAAAACCTCATGTGGATCCTGAGGGTAGTATGTAGGGGACAAGTTAAGCCTGGGACTCTGTTGTCAGCTGGGACCCCCATCCCACTGTGTGTATCTGTGGCATCCTGCTATAAAATCACCAAGGGAACAAAACTGAAGTCAAGAGAACAGGACCAAGTTGGTGACGAGCTTTCCTTTCTCATTGCCATGTTCTTCCTGCCAGGCCTGGCTCATGCTCTAACCCACCTCCAAGGCTTTTCAGAAAACCCACCTCTCTTACTTCTCGATTTCTACTTCAATTGCTATCAGTAGAGCAGAGTTTATCCAAACAGTTTTAAGTGAACTGACCCCTCCTGGATTATAAACCCTTTGAGGCCTGTGATGATGAGTTCTCCTACTTTTTATTGTCCATAATGCTCAGCAAATTAGGATGGGCAAATGAAGGTGTTCAATATACATCCTTCTTTGAAAGGTGTGTAGGAACTCTAGCTGATGTCGCTGAATGGATATGGGGAGTTCCCAGTCATTGGGAGAACAAAGCAAATGAACAGAAAAACCAAAATCAGAATGACCAATCAACTATCAACATGTACCTAAGACACATTTATTGATCAAGGGCTAATTTTCAGGGAAAACTTTAAAGCCAATTAATTCTCTGCCATGCCTTCCTTTGAGACCTAAGTATAAACCGTTCTGGTCACACCGAGAGCTGCTACCTTTTTTTCTGAGCCTGAAATACAACTGTGAGGCCATATTGAGAAAGAGTGGCTTCGGGGAAGGAAAACTCGTGCTTGGAGCAACCCTGATTACAATGTTAGATTCATTCCAATGTTCAATAGCCCTGATATAAGACAGAGAAATTAGATGTCTGGAGTAATTGGAAATTGGGTTTTTGTCTGACTGTGTGTTTGTTTTCCCAGAAGAGGCAATTACAGGTCAAAAAGACAAGGGATTGGTGCCTTCCAGCGAAATAGGGGTTAAAATGATGAACTGCTAGTGTAGACTCCCCAGGAGAGAAAATGAGGAAGGAATAGTAATCAAAGAAGAGGTTTTAGAGACATTAAGAACAGAGAATATGATCAAACGGAGAAGAGTTATGGTCAGGGGTAGGACACTGACTTTAGGACTTCAGAGGTGGATGATAGAACATGGATGTAGAGGAGACCCTTGTGTGAGTTAAGCTTTGCGGGGTAATGAGGCATTTGGAGTGGGGACCCGACCCCAGGTTGGAAGAGTCCTGTGAATGCGGATGGTGCAGTTCATAGAACCACTACCTCCTTCCCGCAAGGCCTCCCCACTGCTGTCCCCAGAACTGGGACCTGAGTCCATCCTAGTGTTGGGCTGCAGGTCTACCTGTGGTCGAGATTCAAGACCTCTGACCTGGTTATATGACCCACACTGACAAAGTTCCTACTGGCCTCACCGCAGTCCGATGGGAAATGTGGAGTAAGGACATCAAGGGTCTAAGAGACACCCCCCACAGAGAAGGGGAAGGAATGGTCCCTAGTAGGCCAGGAAACCTTTACCGAGTGTAACTCATTATTTGAGAATGGTTCTTGAATGCTTGAAATTCATTTTCTTATTCCAAAATCTTGTGGACATCTGACTACAATATTGCTACTTAAAGATGCTTTACCTGCTGGTGAAATCTTAACCTTGTTTTAAGCAATTGTATTTGATGACCTCAAAGCGAATACTTAGTCCATATTGACCCTGGCAAGTCAGCTGACAGTTGATTCATGCTCCTGTCCCAAATAAGTGACTTTTGTCAATGAACTAAGTCCAGTATGACATATCACCGGTTTTCCCAAATTTGAGAAACATTGCAAAGAAGAGTGATTTGAATTTAGAGAAAAGCAAAGGCCACAGGGCATCAGGATTGGAGATGTCCTTTGTTCCTGGGCTCACAAAGAAAACCCAATCCCCAGGGCTTCTTCCTCCAGGGAAATCATGCCAGTATCTGTTTGTTTTTTATAATGCTAGAAAAATATACACAAATATTTTTATAATCTTCCATATGAGATTTTTTATGCTACAGAAGTTATGATGAATGAACTTATAAAACCCTGCATTTTATGATGTAGTTTAAACAGTTCATGCTCCACTTGCGCTTAGGGGATTGAAAAGGCACTGTCCTTCCCCTTCTTACTCCTGGGGAGGAACAACCATTCTTGGGAAAAGGAGACGGATAGAGCATAGGATCAGGGGACAGCATGAGGGGCCTACCCTGGCCTCCTTCTTCTTTCTTTATTATTCTCCCTTGAGCTTCTCAATTCCAGAATCCTTGTGTAAGAAGATTGTAAGGGATGGAAAGATGTCTACAACAGCAAGAGTTGTCCTTAACAGGCTACTTATTTTGAGTCATCTGATTTGGTAGCAAGCCCCGACAAAGCTTGGACCTTCTCCATTTGTAAACATATTTTAATCTTTCCTGGAAAGTGGAAACTCACAAAGGTTGTATTAAATGACAAAGGAGAGAAGACACCTCCATATCTGATCTGAGAGAAGGGAGGGCTATGAAGATTTGAAGAGGTGACATAGACAACGCACAGTGCCCGAGAGTGATGGTAGCTCTGGCGCAAGAACAGGCCATGGTTTTGCCCTGTTAGTATTTCCCAGTGCCATGCCTAGTTGAGACCAGTGTGGGTGCAGAGGCTAGGAAAGGAAGTTTGGGCCTAGAATCCTGGGGCTCTGAGTTGGTAAAAAACTGTGTGTCTGCACACCGGAAGCTGTTCCCTGGAAACCGCAGTGCGCCCTTGGAGATTCACAGAGGAGCTGAGGTTTACAAACAGGGTAATGAAAGTTGCTAAAAAGTGAGGCTCCCACCCCCACTGGTGAAATAATTGGGCCCAAAGGTGCCCGAGGAAGAGAATGAGGCTTTGGTGGTTAACAGGGAATGTGGGCTTTCTAGGGCATGAAATATAATCCTAATTAAAGGTGTGGTATTGGAAGTTGGCCATGTTACAAGGAGCAGGGGGCTTAAAAAAGCTATCCCTTTATAACATCACAGTCTACAAAAGGCGTGTCTTCAAGGGGAATGAAAATGAATGGTAGACCTCTCTCTTTCAAATGCAGCAGAGAGATCTTTAAAAGGCAATGGTCTGTTTTCTTTTTTCCCTCAAACAAAACTTTCTATTCCCAAAAGGTTACCTAAAAGTGTTTCTACTTCTGCTATTTGGGAACTCTTTTCTGCCCAGCTCCACCTTGGCTCCTGATTGGTTTGCAGTGGGTGGAGGAAGCCACGGATAAACAACCAAATCCCAGCCTACAGAGAGTAGGCGGAATGAACTCATTCTCTGAGTCAGACTTAGTGTTCTCAGCCTCTCTCCGCCCTCTGTGCCCCTCACTCCCGTTCTTGGCTCCAGAGCACTGAGCTCTGAACAACCATAGTGACATGTACATGGGTCATAGTGTGCACGATAGCTCCCGATAGCATTTAGTCTACAACCTGCACGACTGTACTGTGACTGGCTTAGAACTAGGGTTTAGGAATGTCCCGACTCTATCCATTGACCAGAGATGGAATAGCCCTGAAAAAATGAGTATTAACTAAGTTTTTTATTTTATTATTTTTATATACTTTTATTGATACATTGCAGTCTCACATCATAATGTAGTTCAGGGTGATAGTGACATAACATGCACACAGCGCTTGGTGAGCTTATTTTTTAATTTAAAATTTTAAAATTATTTAAAATTTTTTTCTTGCTGCACTTTAATTATACATCATAGTGAGAGTCAAAGTGTTACATTCCTATATGCACACAACATCTCTTGGTGTTTCCCTTCAATAAGGTTATTTTAATTATAAAAGATTTGTATTTACTCATTTTTAAATAAATATTATTAACTGGGGCTACGTTGGGCCAGGGAGATTTTAAACTCTGGAAAGAGTTAGGGGGAACTAAATAGTGCAGGTGGAAACTTGTGTTTGGGTAGAAAATTATGGAGAAGTCCAGCGTCTAGAGGAGAACTCTCTGCATTATGGGATTTTGATTCTGTAGGAATTATTTTACAACTTTGCAAATCGGGGATAGCTCATAGTGATGCAAAATAATTCTTGTCCCTAGGCATGCAATTATGTCTATAGAGGTTCAATTGAATACTCTCTTCTCCCTGTGGAAAAACAAGTCTATCCTACATTTGCACATGTATTCCTATGTTCTATTATGCCAAAAAACGTGCTTTATTTTTCTTTTTGCTTCTCTTTTGAGCTAGTTAGGATGTCTACTTGGTTCTTTCATCACTTGAGTAAAATAAATATTAAACATATGTTTATTTTATATCTGTGTAATAGTTATAATTTTACCTTTTTTTGCAATTTTTTTTGCAGAGATTATGTCCTCAACTCCATGGAGCAGAAAATATATAGCTCAAAGAAAAGCAGAAAGTATAAAGCCAAATATCCCTTATAACCCCACCTCATAGTAGGGCATCAGCAACAAATCAGTGCTCAATTGTATTTGAAAGAGGTTATAACCATACATTTTGGGGGTGAAGCAAGAATCGTTTTGCACACAATGTATTATAACATGTTTTCTTTTTTCTTGTATTCTTGTATTTTCTCTTACTGCTATATTTCTAGCAATATAATGGGTGATGAGCATTCTTGACATATCAGCAAGCAGGTCCAGTCCATTTGAACTCCAGTTTTCCTCAGAAATCAGCTGGAATGATTGTGACTCATTCTGACCCACTGAAATGATTCACTGTAACCACAAGTATGGTGTTGTGATGTGGGCATGAGGGCCGCAAAAGATCTGGATTCAGAGTTCAGATGATCTAACATGATTCTGGGAATCCAGGGGGCTGGACACCTTGTGTGCTCTTGGAAAGATCCCAACCCCAAGCCAGTACACAGCTGGGCTTCTTTCAAGACCTCATTTCCTCGTTGGGGTTTTCAAGACTTCTTGCCAGAGCCCACATGGAAGATGGCTTCCTGTCTTGTTTTTCTTTTGAGAATTGTTCTGGTTTTGGTTTAGAATGTCTTCCCCAAAGCTTATATGTTGAAAGCGCAGTCCCCATACAGCAAGGGTCAGAGGTGGGGCATGGCTGGAGGAGGCGGAGTGTTGGGGGCATGACTTTGGGGACAATATGTCCCTAGTCCCTGCCTTTCACTCTGGCTGCTTCAGGCTGCCATGATGTGAGAGCGGTGTCCCTCCGCCATGCCTGTCCACCACAGTTTCTGCCTTGGAGCCGGCCAACTATGGACTGAACCTCAAAAACCATGAGCTCAAATAAACCTTTCCTCCTCTAAGTTGTGCTTGCCAGGTATTTTGGTTACAGCAACAAAAAAGCTAACACAAGGGTGAACCTTAATGAGTATATGTTTGTGTGTTCTACATGCAACATATATGCAGAGACGCTGTGCAGGAGTTTCAACAGGTAGCATATTCAGTGATTTTCTTTTACAATTCAATTGGTCCTCTCGCTTCAAATCTGATTCTACTCACTGTAGTGCCTGCTGTGGTAACTCAGGGTTTCTGCTAGGAGGGTCTGAGAGTTGCTGACAGGAGGTTAGAACTGTTTTCTGAGACTCTCAACTCTTCTTCCAGAGATCAACAACACAACATTTTGTGATACCACTTCTGTTTTATCCACCCCATGAGGATGGTGTCAGTGAGCATTCAATCAAATGGCATACTTAGATCCAAAATGTCTTTGACTCTCTTAGAAAACAAATGTGGGCCTGTTCTTCCTAATTGATCTAAGCCACTCTTGAAGTGATTTTCCGCTTTTATTATCATTTGGAGGCACTTGGTTGACAAAGTTTACCTACTGTGTGAAATAATACTGTTGCTTTCCCAGTCATTCTCTCATTCCAAAAATAAGCTGATGTTCCAATTTCTTTGAATTAGAGAGCAATCTGAGTTTGTTCATTTCCTTTATCATTTTAAAATGTGACACTTTTCATCCTTCATCTTTTATCGTCGCTCAGTGACTTGATACCATTAGATACTTTTCACTGGCTCCTATGCTCCTGGAAAGCAGTGGCCATTACTTAATTGTCTGGAATCTTCTATAAATCCCAGCTCACAGTCTGTGTATAATAGGTGCACGCTAAAGGCTTGCTGACTTAAATTGATTAGTTGACTGATTCATTCAGTAACTAATATTGAGAATCTGCCTTCCTCTTCCCGCAGCGAGAAGATCTCTCCTCCATTCTTTAATTCAGCTTCACAGGGATGGCTCTCCTTTTAAAGATATGTGTCCCCGTGCCACCCTAAGCTACTGATTGCTCCTGGGGCGCTCCCCTCTTTGCCCTTCAGCTGTCCTTCACAAGGTTCAGGGGATAGCGGGATGGTAGGTGACGCCTCAGGACCTCCTGTGGTCCTCCCTGAAGAAAGCAGAGGGTGAGAGTGTCCTCACATGGCTGGCAGCTCAAGTCTGCAGCTTATGAAAGGTAGGATTTGGCACAGTGCATCACAAGACATGCTGCTTGCTTTCTTCCTTTGCTTTTAATATGGCCTTGCAAAATCCTAAATGAAAAAAAGAATAAAATTACTAGGAATTACCCTCAGCTCTGTACAGAAGTTTCTTCCACAGAATATTTTTCATAAAAGGAAATTTTCATGGTTCTATCCACTTACTTAATTTGAAAAGGATTAGTTTATTTGGAAAGACAGAAGGAGAGAAAAATATGGCAAGAATTTGGATTCACTTTTTTTCCATATTGGAAAATGACTTGAATATTTTTGCTATCTGCAAACATCAGGGAACAGAGATCCAACTTAGAACCCAGGAAGGAAATCCACACAGACTGTCCTGGTGTGGAGCTCAGCAGTGGAATCTCCCCTGTCCCATGGCTGTCTAGAGTCCTCTCTGGGGTCCGGGTGTGGCACTGGGGGGGACCTCCTATTCTCAGTAGGAGGAAGTAGTGTGATTCACAAGGTGGTGGCTCCATCCCCAGGCCAAAGAACCTCCACAGTCACTGTGACCCTTCTTCCTCCGTGCAAAGGAGGCCACCACACAGTGCACTTTCTGAGCACTGGCTGCACTGGGAATACTGAGATTCTGCCAAAGCTCAGTGGTGCGCTCTGCAGCCATGGGACAGTCATTGGCTAAAAAGACACAGATGGAATATGAAGTCTGTCTCGGAGGTGGATGGCCTGGCCTGGGGGTCAGCCTCTTCGCCACAGTGCCAGCAGGTTGGGTGTCCCTTCTTTGTGGGGATACTCGGGCTGAGAGGAAATAGCTAGTTCCCACAGGAAAAATCCAATTTTCATCTAGATGGGAAAATTTCCTATTTTAGTGTTTATATCCATTATTCCAAATGTTATGCTGTGGGCATAGTATGTATAGTCAACAGATATGTTTTGAACATAATTAGCACAACCCTCAATCTTTACTGGCGATCTGACCTTTAGAGCTCTGTAGATTAAGTAGCTGGCACAGGTCAGTCCAAACAGCCAGAGGAGATGTGTGCTCCTCCAGGAGCCATGGAGTGCAGCATCCTGGGTCTTCCTGCTCATTTCTGATTGCCTCTCAAAAGTTAGAGATCTTTAGCTGGTCTTTTTCCTTGCCACAGCATAGGAGGTCATGGATCCTCACTCTGTCCTTACGTTTTGGATTTCCAGATGGAGGAAAGATGGGCAGCTGTGGGTGGTTTACAGGGCACACCCCATCACATCTATCAACGGGGCCTGGGACCAAGTGCTGAACCCACGCCACCACCGACAGCTGCTCGTTCCTCTCTCCCTTCCTCCCTCCCCACTCCTCCTTGTCTTTCTCTCCCTTGCACCTTCTCTCTCCCTCTCAAGTTTTAAATTTCCTCAGCTAGTGTAAAACTTAATGAAAGCCCTGGAGTATACAATAGCATTTTGAAAACAGGAATTTGTAGCTGCTGTAAATCATCACTCACAGCAGGGGCCCAGCACTGAGGATGTGGGAGGAAGGCACAGAGCCCCTCTCTTTTTTACTGGGATTTATTACAGGCGGGTCATTATTTACAATGCACCATTCACATCCTCTAAAGAGCCAATAAACTGGCTGCTGAATATGCATTTTGCTCTGTGGTGAACACAGATGTTTCCAGCTAATATCCATTTCATTTAATTTCTTTTCTCCCTTTTTTTTTTAAATTCTATCTTGCTATTTCTGCAGCAGCTGGGTAAGTATTTGCCCATCTTCGATTTGGGAATCACTCCTCATATTTATTATTGGTGGTGCCGTTCATGTTGCTATACTTAAGGGTCTGTCAGCATTGCGTTAAAAGCTACTGTTTCTGTGAGTTCAAAACCAGGCTGGTAGAGTTTCCTGTGGGTTAAATGTTGGGCATATCAGATCCCGGTTTGGAATCGATTCACTTTAACAGAGCCTAGAAATAAAATCAGGTTATTTTAGTGTTATGGGATCATTAGCTGAAAAGGGGGGGATGGGAATATTGATTGTAAATGCTGTTTTGCATGCCTATAAATGAAATACTGCTTTTTTCAACTACACATTTTTTTAAAGCAGTAATCTTTAAAATTTCCTAATGTGTGGTGGAGAAAGGGAGAATTGGCAGTAATAACTGAATGATTAATTTTAGAATCACATTTTACATAAGGTAAACCGTGGGTGGCAATTCTACCCCTTGATGGCCTCGATCTTTTTGAATAACATTATCATGGCATGTGTCTCGTGCGGATGTGGTGCTCAGCGCTGTCTTCAGTGCCGCAGAGTCAACGTGTGGTGCTCAAGTGGAACTCCATCACGACTGCGTTGTCTCTAGCGGAAACTTCAGCACCTCATTTTATCATCTGCTATCTATATGGAGGGACTGCTATTCCATACATGTAGTAGTGTGTTTCTAACAGGCCTGAAATCCCTCCCCTGCCCTCCCTCCTTTTTTTCTCTCTCTTCCTTCCTTTCTTTCTCCCTTCCTTCCTCCCTTCCTTCCTTCCTTCCTTCCTTTCTTTTTCTCCCTTTCTCTTTCTTTCTTTCTTTCTTTCTTTCTTTCTTTCTTTCCTTCTTTCTTTCTCTTTCTCTTTCTTTCTTTCTTTCTTCTTTCTTTCTTTCTTTCTCTTTCTCTTTCTCTCTTTCTCTCTTCCTCCCTCCCTCCCTCCCTCCCTTCCTTCCCTCCCTCCTTCCTTCCTTCCTTCCTTTCTTTCTTTCTTTCATCTCTCTCTCTCTCTTTCTTTCTTTCTCTTTCTCTCTCTCTCTCTCTCTCTCTCTCTCTCCCTCCCTCCCTTCCTTCCTTCCTTCCTTCCTTCCTTCCTTCCTTCCTTCCTTTATTTCTTGGTACTGGGAATTGAACCCAGGGACATTATACCTCCAAGCTACACCCTCAGCCCTCTTTATTTTGAAACAAACTCTCACTAAGTTGTAGAGGCTGGCCTCAGGCCTGCAATCCTCCTGTCTCAGCCTCCCAAGTACTGTGATTATAGGCGTGCACCACAGTGCTGGCTCTGAAAACTTTTTCTGAAAAAGACCATAAAACAAATACTTCTTAAGCACTCGATGTATGCCAGGCAAGAGTCTGCTCTGTGTTATTGTGAGGATTTCCTTGGTCAAGCCTCCCAAGGACATTATATGGTCACTCTGCTACCTGTTGTAGAGACTACTTTTCACAGAGCTAAGAGCAGACTTGTTCTAGAAATGCTTTAAATTATTCTTCCAATGATTATTTACAGGTAATAGGAAGCCATCCAATTTACAAAAGCAAAGGGTATCAACAAGATACATGTCCCATGAGAAACCCACGTTTCTGACTTCAGGGGCCCCCCCTCCTCTCTGAGCTCTGTTTACACTCAGAATATGGCTTGGAGCAAGAGGTGGGGTAGGGTAGGCAGCCAAAATAAAACAGTCGTCTCAAAACCAACCTGAAGAATCCAGCGGACTGACTCAGCTTGCGTAAGGTGAACTAATAAGGAAAATACAGATTTCCATCTTTACATAGTTTCCGGACTTTATCACCAACTCATTTCCTGTCCTGAGTTGTACTTTAAGATTGTGAGTTTGGTCATGAACTAGGGTCCTCTTTCTGTGAATACGGTCCCATTACATGCGCCTGTGATTATTAATGAAGTATTAATGGAGAGCGAATGGAGAAGGGCCATGCTGGGTAGGGAGCGCACACTGCAAGCCTAGATGCTCACGTTATTCTGGACTTCAGATCATCTTACCATGCATTTTCATAAGAAATTGAAATGGCTCTTTTAGCTTGATTAAAAGCGGTCAAGTTTACATTTTAAAAACATGTCATTTGTAACTTTCACTGATATTCATTAACCTTGAAAAAGCCTTCGGATTGAATTATATTTGTGGAAGGCTCTCCAATGTATGTTCCTGTGATAATCAGGGCTTTTAAAATCTCTCTTCCATTTGAGCGATGGCCTCTAACTTCTGTCTTTGTGTCTTGGTCTTTGGAGCAGGAATAGTCTTTTGTCTACACTGTCTCCCATGTCCTCCTCACCTCAGGGAAATTTTTCATTCTCTGTCTCCATGAAGCGAACATCAGAAACAAATAGGGAAAAATCACTTCTATGCCAAAAATAAAGCTAACAACGTTAACGAGGTGGTTTCAACCTCTGTGTCCCGGGGCGTTCATTGACTGAAAACTGAGCCTGCATCCATCACTGGCCAGTCCTTACCTGGAAGTTTCCCAGGACTGGACTCCTGGCAGAGGTGACTTCACCACTGTTGGGAAACTTGATACTGCGGGGTCAGACTTGAGAGATTCTCTTTCTTTCCCTCCCTCCTTCCCTCCCTCCCCATCTCCGGTCCTGTACCCCTCCTTTCCTCGTCTTGCTTCCCTTCCCTGTCCTCTTCCTCATTCTCTGGCCTTTTATGTTCACTATGTTAAAAAGAAAAATAATATCAGTTACTCAATTAATAGGTATGCATGTATTAAATTACGATTTTTCTTGATTTTTTTTATTCCTTTAAATCTTACAATTGTTTGGCTTTTCAAATTTTCCATGCTGCAGGCCAGTGATTTAATCTAAGAGCGAATGATGATAATAATGATGTTTACTGTAAGAATCTTGTAATTGTGTAAAAACTCCCTGGATGGCAATGGACGGGTCTGTTTTGGTCTACCGTGTAAACGACGCAGAATTTCAAACGCTTTGCTGTAAGTTACTCATAGAGTACCTAACCTGATTTATATAACATCAATGTTCATGCTATCCAAATGGAGTTTACTAGTTCCTTTATTTGTCCTATTGTCTGGTAAAATTAATTTCAGATATAAGACTATGTTTTTAAAATTGCAGCCTATGGCGCATCATGAAGCTTCTTGACTTCTGGGTTCAAATGGTGCACGGCTAGGAGTTTCAGACTCAATCTTCTCTCACACTATTAGAGTTCCTACAGAGAAACAGAAAAGACAAAACCCCACAGCAGCAAACACTGGTACAGACAGTGGAATGTTATTTATCACTAAAAAGGAAGGAAATTCTGACACATGCCACAGCATAGATGAATCTTGGGGACATTATGCCAAGTGAAATACGCCAGTCACAAAAGGAAAATACTGTACAATTATACTTACATCAGATGCCCAGAGTAGCCAAAATTATGGAGTCAGAAAGTAGGGCGACTTCATAGAGAACCAGCAAGCAAATGAAAGAATTCCTCCAAATCATTAGCCAATAGGATCTAATTTACGTTTACAGAGGAATTCACTCAAAGCCAGCAGAGTACTCATTCTTTTCAAGTGCCTATAGAGCAGATACCAAGATGTATCATGTCTGGGGCCATAAAAATCCCCAGAAACTTAAAAATAACTGAAATCCTACAGAATGAAATCAGCAAGGTCCCAAGATGCATGACAAACAGGCAAGACCAATTGTATTTCTGTATACAAGTAACATAAACTTTCAAAACAAAATGTAAAATACAATTCCTTCAGAATGAAATACTTAGTTGTAAATCTAAAAAATAATGTATATACCTTGTATGCTGAAAACCACAAAACACGGATGAGAGGAATCAAAGAAGATCCAAATAAACTGGAGAGTGATAATGTGTTCACGGACTGGAAGACATGACATAGAAGAATCATCAGTTCTTCCCAAATTAATATAATAGGTTTAATGAAATTTACATCAAAATCCCAGCATGAATTTTTATAGATATAGGCAAGATTATTCTGAAATTTCCAGTGAAAGGCAAAGTAATTAGACTAACAAAAACAATGTTAAGTAAGAATACATTTTGAAGAATCGCTGTGCCCAAATATAAGACTTAGCAATCTAGACTTATGTATAGTGAAGAGAGATAGACACACAGATCAATGGAATCGAATAGAGAAACAGAAATATCCCCCACATGACCAATGGGGGATGGTCTGATTTCTGATAAAGGCATAAAGGTAATTCAATGGAGAAAACATTTTCAACAAATGTTACTGAAACATTTGGATATCAATCAACAGAAAACAGACCTGAGGGGGAATGGCCCACCTTACACAAGGAATTACAAAATGGACAACACACCAAAATGTAAAACAAAAAACTGAAACTTCTGCAGAAACATAGTTCAAAATCCTCAAAGTTAGAATTTGATGAGGAGTTCTTAGACGTGACAATAATAACATAACTCATAATGGGAAGAAGCAGTCCACAAACAGGACTTCATCAAGATAAGAAAGTTCACTCTTCAAAAGACACTGTAGAGTGGATCAGGAGATGATCTACAGACTAGGAGAAAATAGGTAAAATCACATATCTGATAAAGAACTCACATCCAGAATACATGAAGTCCTCTCAGAATTGAACAATAAAAGTCAAACAATTCAACTAGAAAATGGGCAAAAGACGTGAAGAGACATTTAATGAAAAGAGCGTATGAATGACAAATATATACAGAAAAGGTTTTCTGACCTCTCTAACCATCAGAAAAACACAAATACTTATTAAAGCAACTAAAATAAACCAGAATGACAATACAAAATGCTGACCAAAAATGCAAAAACACTGAACTTCTCATATATTTCTGTGGAAATGTAAAATGGTACAGCTTCTCTAGAAAACAGTTGGGCAATTTTTTTTTTTTTTTTTTTGCGGTACCGGGGATTGAACCCAGGGGCATTCTACCTCCGAGCCACACCCCCAGCCCTATTTTTTATTCTTTACTTTGAAACAGGGCCTCACTAAGTAGCTGAGGCTGGCCGCGAACCCGGATCCTCCGGTCTCAGCCTCCCAAGTATTGGGATTACAAGCGTGTGCCACCATGCCTGGCTCGGGCAGTTTCTTATACAAAGAAAAAAAAAAAACCAACTAGCCATGTAGTTCTCATATGTCCCAGGAATCATGCTTCCAAGCATTTGTCTCAATGAAATGAAAACTTATGTCTACACAAAAGCCTGCACTCAGATGTTCACAGTAGCTTCATCTACAGTTGCTAAAGACTAGAAACAACTACAACTTCTTACCATAGGTGGGTGGTTAAATAAACTATGGCACATCCATACCATGGGATGCTACAGCTACCAAAAGAGACACACTGGTGTGTGCAACAGCGTGGGCGGAGCTCCAAGAAGTTATGATCAGTGAAACAAACCCATCTCTAAAGCTCACATACCATATCACTTATATAACATTCTTGAAATGACCAAAGAATAGAGATGAACACATTAGTAGTTGCCAGGGGCTGGGGATAAGAAGGCTGGGTGGTATGGCTAGAAAGGGGTAGTTCAGGGAGGTCTTTTTGATGATGAGACAGTCCATGATTCCGGTGGCAGTTATACAAATCTACAGGTGACAACTAACATGGCCCTGTACACATGCCTTGTACCAAAGCTAGCTTCCTGACTTGAATATTGTGCAATGCTTAAAAAAAAGATGGAACCACTGGGGAACTTGACCAAGGATACACAGGATCTCTCTCTTCTATTTTTGCAATTTCCCATGAACCTGTAGTTATTTCAAAGTCAAAAAGCTTAAAAAATTAACACAAACCAAAAGTCAACACTAGGCTTAATGGTGAAACACTAGAAAAATTTCCATTAAAATTAGAAATAAAGCTGTTGGGCACAGTGGCCATCTCCTATAATCTCAGTGATTTGTGAGACTGGGGCAGGAGGAGCACGCATTCCAGGCCTCCACAACCTAGTGCGACCCTGTCACAAAGTAAAATGAAAAGAGAAGCAGGTGTGGCGATGCATGCATGTAATCCCAGGACTTGGGTGGCTGAGACAGGAGGATTGCAGGTTCAAGGCCAGTCTCAGCAAGTTAGCAAGATGTTCAACAATTTAGTGAGGCCATGTTTTAAAATAAAATATAAAAAGAGATGGGGGTGTAGCTCAGAGGCAGAATGGACCTGGGTTTAATCTCAACTACTACTACGACTCCTACTATCACTACTACTACTACTACTACTAATAATAATAATAATAATGATAATAATAATAAATAAAATGAAAAGGGCTGGGGATGTAGCTCAGAAGTAGAATGACCTGGATTCAATTCCAAGTATCCCCCACTAGTGATAAGAAAATTTTATTTCATTTTTTAAATACTTTTATTGGTGCATTACAGTCTCACATCATAATGTAGTTCATAGTGACAGCGACACACGTGCACACAGCACCTGGTGAGCTTTCCCCCGGCTCCCTCCCCACTCCACCCCTTTCCCATACAGGGTATTGAGATCGACATTGGTATTCTCACATATGTACATAATGTTGATGGGAGTGATTATTTCATTGATCCCCCTCTTCCCCATCGCCCCTTGCCCTAGACCACCTCCCTCACTCCACTGAAGTTCCTCCTCCATTATCTGAAGTCCCTCTGGTGTCCCTTTTACTCCCTAGCTTTCACATATGAGACAAAACATACAACCCTTCACTTTCTGTGACTGGCTAATCTCACTTAGGATAATTGGGTATGCGTCCACCATATGATCCAGCTATACCACTCTTGGGTACCTTTCCAAAGGAACTGAAATCAGAAAATCATAGTAATGTATGTATATCCATGTTTATAGCAGCACAATTCACAATAGCCAAATTATGGAACCAACCTAGGTATCCATCAACAGATGAATGGATTATAAAATTATGGAATATGCACACAATGGAATTCTACTCAGCAATCAAGAAGAACAGAATAATGTCATTGCAGGAAAATGGATGGACATGAAGAAAATTTCATATTCTATTAACATTATTCTTTTAATTTGTACTGGAAGTTCTAGCCAGTGAAAAGGAAGGAAAAAATATTGTTAAAGAGACCCAATCATTTTTTGAAGTCTATACAATTTGGTACTTATAATACTAAAAGAATCTTTAAAAAGTTCTTTGCATTAAAAGGAAAGTAATTATATACAAAGGCAAAGGTTAAATAAATACAAAAATAATTTTCTATATATTTAAAATAAACTTGGAATACTTGTGGCAACAATTTATAACATTAATCAAATGAAATGAATAGGTCTCACCTTAAGAAAAGATTTAGTAAAATATTTTTTAAAAAAGAGCATGACTCTACTTAGTAATACAAAGAGAGTTTTAAAATAAAAATGCATATCCATTTCTAAATTATCAGTGTCAACATAACTATTTTCCTTAAATTTTAGTATAATCGCAGTGGGATTTTCTGGGAGACTCTATAAATGATCATAAAATAATCGAAGGAATAAATAATGAAAATGATCTTGATGGCTTTATTGAGGTTTAATTTATAGACCACAAAAATCTTTTGTTTCCGTGTACAATTCAATGATTTTCAGTAAATTTGCAGAACTGTGCAATGCTCACCAGCACCGAGCTTTGGAATATTTCCATCAGAGCAAAGAGAAACATCACTCCTGTTCTCAGTCACTGTCTGCTCCCTCCTCAGCCCCTGGCGACCACTGTTCTACTTTCTGTCCCTTTCTGTCCCTGACCTTGCCTGGTCTGGACATTCCATATGAAGGAACCATACAACCCCTGACCTTTGGTGTCTTGGCACAATGCCTTTAAGGTTCCCCCACCTTGTGGTATGTATCATTCCTTCACGTTGCTGACTAATTTTCCATTATATGGATAGACTGCATCTTGTTTAGTCATTCTCGTTGGGTGGGCATGTAGGTTGTCCCCTTTTCTGGCTATTGTGAGTCATGCTGTTGTAACTGTTCCTATGCAAGTCTGTGTCGACTGCTTTTTCTTTCTCTTGAGCAGATATTCAGGAGTGGAATTGCTGGGTCAGATGATAAATTTATGCTTAACATTGTAAGACACTGACAAATTGTTTCAAAGTGTTTGCACCACTTTGCAAAAATGATTTGAAAATATAAAAATATATGATGGGAAATGAGCCATCAAATCTTGTAAAGCTATGTTATTATAAAATATTATACTGTATGTATTGTTATATAAATAGATGGTTGATATTA
This sequence comes from Glis glis, assembly GCA_004027185.1. NCBI lineage: Eukaryota > Metazoa > Chordata > Mammalia > Rodentia > Gliridae > Glis > Glis glis. The sequence continues at coordinate 63,428 of PVJS01000389.1, forward strand.
TAAATTATATTATAAAGTGAAAATAATTTAAAATGTTTTTGACTAGTACAAAAATGTCTAAACAGATTTGTAGAATAGATTATATCACCCAGAGAAGGACTCTGGGGGTACATAAGTTTTTTAAACGTTTTAAGGAAAGCAGTATAAACCACTGTAGAAATAATGGATTTCTCGACTCATTTCAGTACCAAATTGGCATATGGGAAATAAACAAGAAACAAGTTAGGGTCTCACTACTCTATACACCGAAACACGTTTTCAATAGATTAATGAGTTAAATACAAAAGACATCTGAATAGAAAGGTTTTTGTTGTTGTTGTTGAGGACGTATAAAATTACCACATGATGGGGAAGAACACTGGGTGTGGTGGCACAAGCTTGTAATCCCAATACTTGGGAGGATGAGACAGGAGGATTGCAAGTTCGAGGACTGCAGGTTTGAGACTAGCCTCAAAAATTTAGTGAGACTCTCAGCAACCTAGCAAAACCCTGTTTCAAAAATAAAACAAATAATAATAAAAATAGGCCTGGAAGTATAGTTCAGAGGTAGAATGTCCCTGGTTTCAATCCTCAGCTGGGCAGGGGCAGGAGCAAAGAAAAAGAAAAAGACAAGAAAAAAATGGTAAAGAAATTCCAAAGAATAAATGAAATAGAACAAATTAAAACAATGAGTAATTGATCTAATACTTTAAGGATTTAGATGATAATACTTAAAATGTCAACAAATGTTACAAAATGATCAAAATTATAAGACAACTTAGAAACTAAGAAAAATGCAGCCTAGACAAAAATAAGATATTCACTAATCTTAATAACACAAAGAATACCACAAATATATAAGAAAAAAACAACATCCAGTTTTCAAAGACAGCAACACACAATTTGCAAAAGAAATTCAAATTGAACACAAATATATTCAATCATTTTTGTATCAAATTAAATTACAAAATGGCATTTTTCACCTAGAAGAAAGGTATATGTAAGGAATTTGCAGTCTTTTTTTTGGGAGGGGGGTTACTGGGCATTGAACCCAGGGCTATTCTCCCTCTGAGCTACAACCCCAGGCCTTTTTATTTTTTACTTTTTGAAACAGGGTCTCCCTAGGTTTCTGAGAGTCTTTCTGCTTTGCTGAGACTGTCCTTGAACCTGTGATCCTCCTGTCCCCTCCTCCCAAGTACTGGGATTATAGGCGTACACCACTCTGCCACCTGCTACAGTCTTTAAGGGACAAGACTCCATGCTGGGGAGGGAGCTGTGAGATGGATTTCATACAGGTGGGACTGAGAATACATTTGCAATGTGGAAACAGGGCCTTAAGAAGGGTCATTCCCTTTAACTCAATAATTTCATGCCTAGGAATGTATCTTAAAGAAATGGCCAAAAATTTGTTCAAAGATTTATGTACAGAGGTAGTTATCCTAGCATGATTTATGAGAGAAAACTAGAAACCTTTTGAATATTTAAGAATAGAGAAACAGGAAAAGAAATAATGGTATACTCATTAAAAATATTTTGCAGCTGTTAAATATCATGCTTTCTAAGACTACTTAGTGCCATATTAAAATTCTTACAACATAACATGAAATAAAAACACCAGATAGGGTAGTACACATTGTACAATCCTCACTTTATAAAACAAAATTGTATTCATGCGTACCTCTATTTTTCTTTTGGATCAACTACAATAAGCTTAGAAATAAATTTTCTGGAATAAAACTGGTTATTTCTGGGAAGAACTGTGTATCATTTTTACCTTCATATTTTTCTATATTTTCCAAATTTTTGCACAAAGAATGTATATGGTTTTTATACTAGGAAAGAAAGGAAATGAAGGCAGCAAGGAGAAAGGCCATTTCTCAAGTTCTTTCTAAAGTGTGTGTGTCTTTCCTCCCCGCCCTGCAACCTTCTTAGAAAATTACAAAAGAAAGCAATATAGCCTTAAACCCTGACTAACAAAGACAGATAGAGAGCATAAGTATAATTGAGCTAAGTCAAGACTGGCTAGGACGGTGCGGCAGGGAGGCTGGGTTTCATTGTGTGTGTGTTTGCACGAAGGGGCATTTTTCGTTGTGTGTTCATTTTAGTCCTGCGCTTCCTGTGCACACCTCTTTGCGTTCCCCGGATGCTGTGCTGTTTCCTGTAGAGGAGGTTCTCATGGCTCTCCTGTCTGCCCTGTGCCTGTCTGTGCCCCATACTTCCCAAGCACCCATTCATCGTTCCTTCCCTTGCTGGATCTGTCCGTGGGTGAGAGGAAGATGTAGATCCCCTGCCCTGGTTTCAAGGGGGCAGACTGGTTTCCTCTATTTATTCCCATTAGCTTAAGGGGGACTGTGTTCCCCACAATTAGAGTGCTGATCTTTTTCATTTCACGGAAAGGAGACCCGGGCCCTGAGGCCAGTCGTATTAAATAAGCCCAAAGCACACAGTCTAACCAAGACCATCTAGCTTGTAAATGCTGGGAGTGCCAATAATTCACGGAGAGGGGTAGGCCTGGGTCACCTTCCCAGACTCGGGACTGAAGGCCTCAGAGTATTTCTGAAGGGAAACCAGGCCCCAGACCAAAGGAGACCTGGCGACTCCCAGAAGGCCCCATGCAGAGGGCCTTGGGGACGGACCCTGCCCCTTTCCACTCTCTGGACAGACTGTCCTGGCAGCAGGAGGCAAGGCCTCCTGTTCATGTTGCCGACAGCTTCTTGTTTTGTAACAGAGCGTTTTAGCTTCAGGTAGGCACTTAAGCCCCATGAAGGGCATCTTTCGATTATTAAGCGGTTACTGCTCCTTAGCCAAGCAGAGCAGAAGGGGAGGGGTGACTGTGAAGGTAGGTATGGAGGGGAGGAATCTTCTGGAAGGAATAGAAGAGGCTGTTCCCTTTCCCTCTTCTGCTGCCCCAGGACTATCCCAGCTGCTGGGATTGATCCCAGGAAGCCGCAGCATCTCCGCTCTCTGTCCTGGTCCATTTTTCCTCCCCGAGAGCCACACCACTAGTGCTGGGATGAGATGGAAGCATGAGCGGCAGGTTCCCTGTAGCTGCAGTAACCACGGAAATACATTTTGAAAAATCAGTTTTAATAAAGCCCCAGCACTGACCCCAGGAACGTAAGTATTTATATTATTGACTTCTGAATGAGGTGATCTGTTAGGAGGGGGAAAAAGAGTCTTTCTGCTCTTGTCTTGAGACCTGAGGAAAAAAAATAACTAAAATTAGAGAAACTAGAGATATAAACGCAGTGAGTAGAATAAAGCAAAATACCTCTGGGGTGTTCATCTGCCACGGTAGTCATTTCATATCTCATCTGTTATATGAATGTGATAGTTCTTCCCTTTTTGATAGTATCATTATGTAGACGCTACAGATTCAATTCCATTTACAAGTCAATGGTGTGAGATTTTATGACAATTCTTTTTTAGTGGGTTGATTTTGTATGATCCTTCTCAGGAAGAAAAAAAAATCAAAAAAGAGGCCTAAACAGTTGTCTTTCAGCCCTGTGCAAGGGCGGGTCTCAATCCACCCACCGGGCCTTGTTATCCTGGTCTCTGGCTTCAGGTCCGTGGGGGAGCGTCTAGACCCCAGGTGTGGTTGGCCTCCATCTCAAGCCAACGATAATGAACACATTTAAAGGCCCGGAGCTGGCAGTGAACATTTTGTGTGCCATGTAGTGAAACTTTGGATCCAATTTTAAAATAAGGAGTGAAAAGCTAGGAAGGAAATCTGGGCTGGGGTACTCATTCCACCCCAGGTGTGGCTCCTCTGGGGGCTGTAACACAGGTTCCTAAAAGGCAGGAAATGCCAGACCTCAGCGGATTTCAAAGAAGGGAGAGATCACATTCTTTAGGATGTGAACCGGGTGTTGCAGATTGAAGGGCTCCCCACCTTCCAAATTTTTTTTTTTTTTTTTTGCGGAACCTGGGATTGAACCCAGAGGCATTCTACCTCCGCGCTACACCCCGGCCCTATTTTTTATACTTTATTTTGAAACCAGGTCTCATGAAGTTGCGGAGGGCCTCACTAAGTAGAGAGAGAGAGAGAGACAGGGGGAGAGAGAGAGAGAGAGAGAGAGAGCGAGCGCTGAGGCTGGCCGCGAACCGGGATCCTCAGGTCTCCGCCTCCCAAAGTACTGGGATTACAAGCGTGCGCCACCACGCCCAGCTCACCTTCCAAATTTAGATGGTGAAACCTAAACCCCCTCGTACCTCACATCAGAATGTGGTTGTATTTGGTCCTCAGGAATGGAGGGTGGAGAACTTATAAGGGAATAAGATTCCACAGAGCAGGAATGATAGGAACAAAGAACCCATGGCTAGAAAGAGGGCGTCAGGGCCTGGCCAGAGAGAGGGACTTACAGTGTGGTGGGAGGAGGAGCGCTGGGTTCCAGGCAGGAAGACAGGGAATTCACAGTATGAAGTTCTAATAATGGTGGGGTTTTGCTATATTTTCATTTTTCTTAGTTGACAACATTGGCCCCCAATTTATTTTTGTGACATTTAGATGCATTTTAGGATGAAAAGGAAATTAAACCAAATGAATTCACTCATTGTTTTACACATGTAGAAAAATGTAATAATTTCCACAAAACTGGAATGTAAAACATTTTTTTAAACTAAGACTTGCAGTGTTGGTAGAGCATCGACGTCTTTTTTCTTTTCCTCATAAAAAATTACAATATCGTTACTTGTGCCAGAAAATATTTTTGAAATGAAGGAAGTGAGTACATTACGGAAGTTTCCATGACTAACAAGTTGTATTATTGATTTACAATCAGTGGATGCCGTTTCCCATGCTCTCTCCAGACATTTAGCTTTTCTCCTCTACCTGTTCGGGGTCTTTTATCTTCTGGTAATGGAAATCGGGCTGAGGTGCTGCCAGAACCCCTGTTGTGTAGGCATTTTGGAGGGGCTAGAAATCCAAGCTGACAAATTGCCTTTAAAATATTGTATATTTAGGCATACATATGATCCTTTAAAAAACACGGTTAATTGCATGTATGTTATTATATTTTCATTTCTCATTTGACATGTCATACTCGATAAGCTTGTCTCGTTTGTGCACAATTCACACTCAATATAGAGTCCCTGCTGCTCCCACCCCCAGGGTTGGACACAGTCTTAGTGCTGGAGGGTCACATTGGTGGCTCTGCAAGGCTGTGTCCTACCCTTGGCAGCCAGCCAGAAGGCCACAGCTGTGACTCTGGGCAGCCCAAGAATAACCTCCCCAGGATGAGGAGGAGGAGTCTTGGCAGAATTTGCTGAGTAACTCAGTTTCCAAACTCTACTGTGACTTTCTTCCCGGCCCAAATGTCCCTCGGCTCACAGTCTCCCAGGATTATGGCTCAGGGACATCTCTGAGGGAAGAGCTAAGAAAGAATATTAACAGCACAGGGTTATCTCTAGCCTCACCTTCTCCCCCATATAAAAATACCCAGTTTTGAGCTGGATATGGTGGTGTACCCCTGTGATCCCAGTACTTGGGAGGCTGAGATAGGAGGATCACAGGTTCGAGAGCAGACTCAGAAACTTAGTGAGACTCTCAGCAACCTAGAGAGACCTTGCTCTAGAAACAAAAAAATAAATAAATAAAAAGGGCTGGGGGTATAGCTCACGGGTAGAACACCCCTGGTTTCAACCCCCAGGACCACAAATAAACAAAAACGAATCCAGTTTTGAAAGTTTCTCCTTCTAGCCTTTTCAGGAGAAACAGGAACATGCCTGGGTTCGAGTCTCGATTCTGCTGCTTAGAGGATGCCCTCTGTGCGAGTCTCTTTACCCACTGTGCTTCGCTCTGCGCAGCGGTAAAGAGAAGACTGGAAATAACAGCGCTGCCTTCACGGTGTTGTTAAAATGAAATAAATGAACATGTATGAAGTGCTCAGAAGAATGCTTGGCATAGAATGCTACTCAATAAATATTAGATTTTATCCTAGGAAATGCCAAAATGATTCCTTCCACTGATTAGCTATGGGCCCGGGAACCCACTGAAGCTCTGATGTGTTCCTGAACATCCCTGGCAAGCCAGGCTGGAAGGTGGTCATCTCCATATTAGCAAGGCCAAATCACGCTTGCTGGCAGCACGAAGAAAACTTCTTGGTGGAGCTGGACGGGCGTTTGGCAACCCTGGACCGTGAGCGACGGCCAGTCACAGAGCCACCTGCTGCATGTTAGGCACGACTCGAGTTCCTCTTCTGTCCCCCTTCCCAGCTCTTCCTCTTGGCCAAACACTTTGGCTAAAACAAACTTGCCTTCTGCAACCAGTTCCAGGAAGGATTAACTGGTTCCATTTGGGATGAGCTGGCCTGCATGGCGGTATGGACAAGCTCCCAGATTCAGTTGCACCACGAGCTGGCCAGAGGGAAACCTGACTCTTCTGGCTCTCACATACCTGAGGGTCTGGGCCCACGAAGGAAGCACCTCTGGCCCCGGCCCAATGGACGGTCCCAATGGCGTGGACATGCAGGCAGGGGGGAGAGCCAGCTGCCCTCTTTGCAACTGGGCCAGCCACTCGTGGAGAGCTTGCATATGCTGCTCTTGAAGCCAGAGCAGCCTTTGTAAGACTCCCCCTTCCCCCACTGAGGGTCTTGGCCTTATCCATCTAACTCACAAGAAACAGGGAGGCTGGCTGGCCTGCTGTGCAAAGCTAGCCATCTCCACGTGGGGACCGCAGTGTGGGGCTGGCTGCACCTAGACAGCGTTATGGCCATGGGGCTGGAAGACTTCATTGGGACGGTCTTCGGAGAGTGTCTGCCCAGGCCAAGGGCCTGATCCTGGAATTGCCTCCTGGAAACTGACATTGGTGACCATGGGGATGAGCCGGGAACCTGGTGACTCAAGAGGAGTAACCCACCTAGCTGGCAAAGGACCTAGACTGCGAATGTGACAGAAGGCAGACGAATAAACAATAACCCACATAGTTTTAGGTGAGACCGATTGGGATTGAATGTGCACCAGGACAATGACTCAGCTTCCCCGAGCCTGGATTTCTTTATCCATTAATTTGGGGATAATAGCACCTGCCAGACCCTCTTCCACTCCCGCCCCTCGGACTTTCACAACCTGTGTGTTTGCCTCTGCATATTTGTGCTATGTTGGGCTCTCTAGATTGAGCTGGGTTTTGAGAAACATCATTTTCTCATAGCTAACCCAGGAGCTTTTACAAGCATATAATACATCCCAGCACACAGTAAGCCAGGAAAGTCGTTTTGCAGCCTCCACGCCACTATTTTTCTCAAGGCTAGTGGAAACACTTCAAGTGGGACCACTATCACTTTGGAATGAAGCAAGAGGTAGTAGCCTAAGCACCCAAGGCTACCTTTTGCTTCCTTGCAAAGTGATAGTTTTACCTGGTAGTTAACAAGTTCAGCGTTGAACATCTCCCTCCTTTCTGGGAGGAAACTGTGAAAAGAAACAAAAAAGCATAGAGCTCAGGGTCAGATTCCAAGACCTGGCTGCCTGAGGAATCTGTGCTCATGAAATGGCAGCTATTCCCGTCTGCAAGCCTCAGAGACATTAGCCGTGACGTGGAGAAAATAATAGTAACCGCTTCCAGGAGCTTTCACGATTATTTGATGTAATCGTAGAGGTGTTAAGCACAGTGCCAGCCACGATCATTGGTCAGCACAGGTTGGAAAGGATGATGGTGCTAGAACACAGGCCATTTCTCTGATCCACCACGACCCCAAATGAATACTCCTAATCTGAGCCCAAAGTACAGACTCTGAGAATCAGAATACATCAACCAAAGCTGGACTCACGGGTCCTTCTGCTCTGTCTGCTAGGGCCCTTGCTCGATATCTGGAATCCTCCACTGCCAGCTCCACTCTATAAAGACTCCGGGGCCCTCCGGGCGCTCACAGCTGTGGAGAGAGGATGCCACTCCTGGCTTCTGGTTTGCTCTGGGGCTAGGCAGTTCTTACCTTCCTACACCTGTGAAAAGGTGAAGCTTGCTGAGCAATTGAAGGAGTTCTAAACTTGTGTAGGGATAGATCTTCTTACAGTTAAACTCTTAGTGTCATATAAGTCAGGTCTTCCATGAACAAAGATCATAAAGTCTCATGTCCAGCCAGGCAGGACCCTCTTCCATTCCCACCCCTCAGAGTTTTACAACTAGTCAAAGTGTGTTTGTTTCTGCGTATTTTTGCTACATTGGGCTCTCTGGATTGGGTAGGGTTTTGAGCAGCATCATTTTTTTCTCATAGAGAACCCAGGAGCTTTTTATAAGTGCCTTGCTGGAGTTTCAAGCACACTAATAATACCCAATGTCTTAAATGTGGCAGGCATACACATGCTTCTTCCTACCTTCTCAGAGCCAAGCATTCTCCCCGTGAAGCTTCGGAAATGAAGTCTGTCTTGTCAATATCGGTCCACTACTTGAGGAGGCCTTCTGCGACCTCAAGTTCTTTGGCAGTCTAGTTCAAGTGGCAAGCCACCGTGGCACATCTTTGGGGTGTCATCCTGAGACTGTCCCCTCAAAGAGAGAAAAGTAATGGTCCTCTGACCATTGCTTGACCTTGATGATTCCTTACTTAACATCATCACCACCTGGTACAGCGCTCACACTTGGAAACCAGTGCTTGCTCTTTCATTTGGCGTAAAGCTTACTGTTTATCTGAACACTAGGTGCGCACTTCCCCAGACAAAGGCCTGTTGGCATATTCTAGTCCTTTTTCTACAATAAATGGTTGGATGGCTCCATGAACCCAATTAGATCACAAGAGTCAACAAGAACCATTGCAAGGACTTCTGCTGGAGTCATGTAGGAAGAGCTCTTCACAGGACGGTGCAGGCTGGGAGGAGTCTGAACAAAGTAGAGAGAGGAGTTGGATGAATCCTAACCAGGTCCAATTATTAATTGGCTCCAATCTGCCTCTAACATAGAGATGTGACCAGGGTAGGAAAGATTATTGTCTCCCACTTATCAGATCAACCTGCGGCAACCAAAACTATCTAGGGTTCTCCAAATTTGCCACATACCCTTGGCACTAAGGTTTAGATTGATTGTAGTCCCTTCTCCCCACCCCAGAGCCCAGTCCTTAGGCTAAGTGATTCTCTGTAGTTTCTCCCCACTCCCCCGAGCCCGGTCCTATGCAAAGTGACTCTTTGTAGCTTCTGCCTCAACCACTCTGTCTTCCCCCAATCCCCCGCGACTCCACAGGGACTGAAGAAGTCAAGATAATGCATGGATTACATGGTCACCCACCTTCTACAGACGATGAAACTGAAGCTTCCGTGGGGGCACATTACCACAAGCCCTTAATTTCTGAAGGCCACATTCTCTTCCCTGGCCTCAGGAGCCTCTCCGCAGGCACCATGTGGAATGGGGGCTTTGCTGCATTACTGTCTGCTTGGGGAAATGCTCTTAAAATATCAGCTATTGTCAGGCATGGTGGCGCACACCTGTAATTCCAACAGTTGGGAAGCTGAGACAGGAGGATCACAGGTTCAAGGCCAGCCTCAGCCGCTTAGTGAAACCCTGTTTAAAAATTAAAAAAAAATAATAGAAAGGACTTGGGTGTAGCTTAGAGGTTGAAAGTCCCTGGGTTCAATTCCCAATACCGAAAAATAAGAATAAAATGAAATAAAATAATCGGCAATTGTGCCATACACTGTGTATCTGAAGTTACCTGGGTCCCATGTCAAGCTGCAAGATCTCTGTGTTTAATTTTCTGCACTCAATAACACCTTGTTGAGAAAAGCATGGCGAAATTTAGGAAAATAAAATGTGTAAAGAAGCATATCATTCATCAGTCTCCCACAGACTCACTTTCTACAGATTTTTCTATCTGAAACTAGATTCTGACTTTGATGATTTGTAGTAATGCTTCCCTTCTCTTCCATAAAACTGTACCTGTGTGATATAGAAACATTGTGATGAAAAGTGAGACACGTGGATTCCCTCCCTAGACTCCTACCACAGGTGCGTATTTGGAAACATCCGGATAAACAGGACGTTTTCCTTTTTCTTTTAGATGATTACTATTGAGAAGGGTTTTTGCATAATGCCACACTGTGTCGCAGTTTTCATTCAGCTCACAGACCCAATTGAAAAATTTTATGATTTTTTTTGCTTTAAACACATAGATAAAATCATTAGTAGTCTCATAAATAAGAGCTTAATTACCTTTAATAGCATGTGCATTTTTAAAGACAAGTTCCTTTTGGGCATGCAAAAGTTAGGATAGGTCAGGCTGAGTTTTTCCTTTCTACTGCCCTGTCCAATAAAATTTTGGAATACACTGGGTAATGCACACACACACGCACAGAGAGAGAGAGAGAAAGAGAGAGAGAGAGAGAGAGAGAGAGAGAGAGAGAGAGGAAGGAACTTCACAGGCAGGGAAAGAGCAGTGTCCTGAGAACCCAAACTGCTGTCCACCCACCCCACAATCCCCCTGGACACTGCAGACAGTGCCGCCCCTTGCCGTCTAGGACACCATGACTCGCTAATTTCACTGCTCGACTGGCATTTCTTCACCTTTCTGGGACTGCACTGCCCAGGCAAGTGGCATGATTATTCATTAGAGGAAATTCCTTAAAGAGCCACCTATTCATCAGGGGACCACGTCCAACAATTGGAGCCACAAGATCCTCGGCATCCCTTACCCTGCCCTTCCCACCAATCCATGACACGTCTGCACCAGGGCCTGTGTTGAAAGACTCGCCTTAAACCAAGTTTCTAGTCCTCAACAACTTCTGACTTTGCCTTCCTTCCCTTGAAAGGGTGGCATCCTCCCTCACTATGGTAAAGAGCAGATTCAGCTGTGTCCTACCAAGGGCTGTGTTGGTCCTGTTTGGAAATTCATCTTCAAAAGTCATGGTCATCTTCAGATGTTTATTGACACCCCACTGAGCTGAGACCAGGCTGGGTGCAAGCTCCCCAGAACTCCAGCTATAAAGGTTCCCTCTGACCTGTCCCAAGACCCTGGGGGCTGCCCCTCTGCTCCCTGCTGGTAGCCCTTACTCTAGTGCATGGAACCGCTCACCTCCCCAGGGGTAAGAGCATGGTGAAAAGGGATTGCTCAAGTGGGTGATTTATGCAGGACACAACCAAACTAGAAATAAAGACCATCAAGGGCAAATAACATATTTTATGGTGAGAGCTGTATGGTCCATGTGTAAGCAAGGGTTGTACATTTCTTTCATGGGATTGGCCCAGTCTAGATAGCCGACACCAATCTTTATGTTAGCTTAGTTCTCAAAAGGTATCTTTCCATATCCATACATTTATTTTGGAAACATATAATCAAGGAGAAAGTTTGTAAATACAATTCAGTTGACCCCACATCCCAATTGTGAATAGAAAACACATACTATTTGCTTTTCGTGGCTCAAGAGGCTTGGGGCAGATCTTCTGACTATACTTCATAGTCCTGCCATGATGGACGTTCACAAGTTCACTACGCAGGAAAGGCATGGGCTTGTGTTTTAAAGTAGCACATTTATCATCTGCAAGCAGGTGCTGCTGGGTTCTGGCTCCAAGATGCTGACATGAAGCGGTTTCCACTTTGCTGTTAAAGCGAGGAAGCCCCAATCTCCTGTTGTGTATATAACCGTCACCACACCTGACTTCTTCGTCAGTATTTGGGCTCTAGTGCCATTGGGATCATGAGCAGGCCTCCAGCATTTTGCAGAGAGCTGCTTTGGCAGGATGGTCACCCCACGGTCGAGTTTCTACATGGACACACAGCTGAAGAGGGAAGGCTCAAGCGGCATGATTTGGAAGACAGAGCCCAAGGTCAGCTCTGCTGCTTATAAACTTGAAGAAAGTCACTCAACCACTTAACCTCGCTTCTTAATTTCTCAAAGGAAGTCAGTGGTACACACCCGACCCTCTGAAGAGGACAGGAGGGGAATCCAACTGGATTGTGGATGTCAGGGAGACGTTTCATTCTAAAATATATATTCCAGAGCAAAATTTTCTACTGTGATAATTTTAAAACCAGTCTCAAAAATTTGGACAGATAACTGCTTCATTAAAAATTCATTTGGAATAATTTTGGCTCTGATTAACTTATTTGATTGAAATGGCAGATTGACTCAATTGGTTCAATTGAGAGAGTCTGTGGTAGACCCAGTACCTGGCATGTGCTCAGCAGACCATGCACCGAAAGGCTGTTTCACTCCTGAAGGTCTATGGCCCACCTGCCCTTCCCTGAGCTTCTCACCCAGGTGCCACCTGTCCCCTTGCGTTTCTCCTGAGCCACATTCCAGGGATCTGCGTTCTCTTCCCCTCCAGGTGTTCCCATGGAGGGTGGGGGTGGAAGAGGAGGCACCCGAGATAAAAGATAAACATGGTACATCTTCCTGGACATTCGATTTTGCTTGAAGTTTTTTGAGGCCCCCTCACACATGTTATATTCATTATGTGCATGTATGTAAAATAACGTAATCTCTGCAGACCATAGAGCCCTCTTACGGTCCTCTCCTAACGGAGTAATTTCAGCATGCATAAGCATAAAGTTACTCCCATCTCTGTCTGGCTCAGGCTTTGCTTCATACTGCCATCAAATTGTAAGCTGTTCAAGTCTCTCGACCTCAGTTCAGTGCCTAATAATGTCTAGGACCCAGGACAGTAGGTTGTTTACCTAGGAGGGTGCCCTGGGGCCTGTACTGTGCAATGTCTACACCCGATGGGCCAGGGCAGGTGGTTGTCCAGCTGGGTGGGTACTCTGAGTCTGGCCTTCATTGTTCCAAAGCCCTGATGAGCGCTTCTCAAACCCGATTCTCTCTGAACATATGGTTGATTGTGCTCATGACTAATGGGTGTCTTTAAACAGCGCCATGGTGTGGCCTGCTTTCCATTCCTCGGGTAGCACTAGTGGAAAGTCCTCTTCCCCTCAAGCCCTAGCAGGCCCTCACTCCTTCCCTCACCAGCTGGCATCGTTATCAGCCTCTGGGAGGAGGGGAACCTCTTTGTTTCAAGGTGCTTCTGATCAGTGAGTTAATTGGTGCTGTCAATCTCTCTGTGTTGCTATAACAAAATACCTGAGATCAGGTAATTTATAGAAGAACAAACATTTATTGTCTCCTTGTTTTGGAAGCTGGGAAGACCCAGATCAAGTTGCTGGTAGGTTCAGTTGTCTGTTGAGGTCCACTCTCTGCTTCTAAGAGGGCACATGTTGCTGAGTCCCCTGGAGGGGACTAGCGGCTAGTACCTTACATGGCGGAAGGCAGAAGGACAAGAGAGCTGAATGCTGCCTGCAGCCTTTTTTACAAAGGCCTCATGACTATTCATGAGGATGGAGCCCTCATTCCCCAACCACCTTTTCAAGGCCCCACCTTTTAAAACCATCACATTAAAACTGGGCATGATGGTGCACGCTTCTAATCCCAGTACTTGGGAGGCTGAGATAGGAGGATAGCAGGTTCAAGGACAGCCTCAGCAAGTAGTGAGACTCTCATCACTACTTGATGAGACAGTAAGACCCTGTTTCAAAATAAAAATAAAAAAAATAGAGCTGGGGGGTGTAGTTCAGAGGTAGAATGTCTCTGGGTTCAATTCCCAGTACCACAAAAATGAATAAATAAATAAATAAACCAACCCATCACGTTGTCCATTAAGTTGCAACACCTGAAGCTTGGAGGAACACATTCTAAGCATAGCATTTTCTTTGTTTTTTGTTTGATATCACTGAGACTGAGCAGGAGAGAAGTGGCCTTTAGGGAACAGTCACAAGAATTGAGTTGATGGGCTGGAGCCACCTATTGGTACCCAGGACTATGACCCCCCATGATTGATCATTGAGAACTCCTTTACATGGTGCTTTATGGGCGTCTTTCTTTCCTCTTAGGAAACTTCGATCTTCTAAAATATTGTACAACCTATTTATATCATTATGAATTATTATTCATTTCAACCAACATCTGCCATATAGTTTTCCAATGGTGGGCTCTGAACTTGGCTCCTGAGAATATAAAGGTGAAAAAGACAGAGTTCCTATCTCAAAGGGCTCCTCTCTGGCAGGGGCGTAAAACACACATAAGTATGAACAAGTGAAGTGAGCCGGGGACAAAAGTCTGGACACAGCTGCCCAAGGAACAGGTGACATCAGGAAAGGCTTCAAGCAGGAAGCAACACGTTAGTGCCTTTGAGACCAGACCAAAGAGTGAGCAAGATTCTCCATAACCGTCATGGGTGAACCACGAGGGAAGAAAGCTCTCCCCTGGGGTGGTGGGAGAGGACAGATCTGAGGATGCCACTGTGACCGGGGATGGAGAAGCCATGCTGGCTGTGCAGGGCTCCTTGAGGAGAAGGTAACGACAGGGTAGGGGTTAGAAGACAGCCTCCTGCCTTTGCAGCCCTTCTGGGAGGGCTAGGCTGCTGTAGTGATGACCTTCCTGTACTGACTTTTGTCATTTTAATCCCCCTTCACTTCATTGTCTTCTTATCCTCCCTGGGTGTTAATAAAGCATGACTTCCCGATCATTTCTAACGTCTAGGCCATGAAATCTCAAACCCACATTTGCTTGGATGCTAAAACCATGGTAAATTATCTGGATTTTTGTAAAAGAATAACTTAGCCTATATTTACTTTCTTGAAATTGCAAAGACTATCCCTGACTGTTATCTTGGAAGGGAAGCCTTGCTTTGGGCCTAGAACCTGTCATATCCACATCAGTTTCAACCCATAAGGACCACGGAACAGGATCCCCATTTTATGCACAGGCAATTCACCCACACAGAATTTCCAAGTGTGCGCAAGAGTTATGGGTGCGTATTTTTTAAACACAATTACAGGCTGCTGCTCAGAGACGAGCATTTTATGTCCTTGGGGTTGACATGTGTTAGAAAAATACACATTTTTATAAAAAAGGATAAATATAGTTGGGAACTGTACATTTTTATGCTAAAGCAGTTTCTGGGAGTGAGACACAGGACGATAATGTGAAAGTTATAATAATATAAATAGTGGTATAACCCTGCCAACTTATTTCTTAAACCCAGATGACATTGATTTCTATCAGGCCTTAGAAAACTTTAGGATAATTCACAGGCCAGTGACATCTGCCACTCAGAAAGGAGAAAAGTGCAGATTTTTTTTTTTTGATAGAGCGGAAATAATGTCCTTTTCTTTTGTCAATGAGCAGAGGAGACAGAGCAAGGAAATTATAATATTGAAGAAAAACGAACACTGTGGATCTGGCTGCACACAAAGATCCGGACAAAGCGTGAAGCCCCTTGGTGGCTGTCAGGAGCAGAATTCCCCAGGTCACTCATTGGTTAGGGCTCATTTCAGTGCGGTCGGGGGATGGACGAGTGAGAATCATTTTGTGGTAAGGAACCCCCAGGCATGAAATTCAGCTGAGGTGGCTGCAGTTAAGAAGGGATGAACAAGGCTTTGGTTCTCTTTCAGTCGGTGCGGGAGGCAAATGTGTGTTTTATACACATCACCCCACAAATAACATAAATATCCACGGTGTGCAAGTGCTGTGTGCACGTATGTCTCTATCACTCCGAACTTCATCATGATGTATGATTCCAATGCACCAATAATGATAATAGTAATAAATAAAATAAAATAAAAGGGCTGGGGGTGTAGCCAGGAGGTAAACTGCCCCTGGGTTCAATCCCCAGTACCTCCACCCAGAAAAATAAATAAAATTTAAATACTGCAAAGGCTAAAAAAATTTAAAAAATGCACAATGCAGTGGGTGGAATCTTGAATTTCACCAGGAGCAGAGAAGCCCTGGCGCCTGGTGTGAAGGCGGTGTCGGGCTGCATCTCTCCGGCATTCCTGGGGTCTTTGCGCTTCCGCGCCTGCGTGCAGCTTGTAGAAGGCTTGACAGGGAAAGTGGAGAAAAAAAAAAAAGAACTTGGCTGGTGGTCAGAGCAGCAGGAGGAGTTGCAGATGCTGCTATTTACACTATTTGCACGTTCGGAAGAACAAAGAGCAGGAGGCTGCCAACAAATCTCTGAACCAAGCGCTTGCCCCTCACAGCAGCTCAGCCAATCCCGGGGCTGGAGCGGACAGGGTACCACTTCGCGGACCCTGAGCATCTCTATTCTGATGGAGCGCTCTGCCAGCAGCCTCTATGCCCAAGAAGCCCGAGAAGGAGGGACATCGGGACTCTTGCTTGTCACCGCTTCAGATCTTCTGTGGGGACAGTACCGAAAGCCCCACCTCTTGCTCAACTCGAATGAGCAGCAGGGGACAGATTGATGACTACAGCCTTTGCCACTACGTTTGAATTGTGGATGCCCCGAGCCCGGGTCTCCCCGCGGTCAAGTACAAAGCTCCCATTGTCAGGGCTGCATATTGTTCCCCGTGATGCCTGAGGCACTGTATAAAGACAAAAATTATTTATTTGGGGACTATATTACCACAAATTAATTCCTGGACCAAATCCAAGAAAGCCTGTGCAGGAGACGGGGAGGAGGAACTGGAATAACTATTACTCATCATCAGCGGCATTATTTCGAGGACACGTGCTATATTTAGCCAAACGATAGCACATCCTATGAGACTGGTATATTATCACTAAGCCCAGGAACTGCCTGGTCTGGTTGGGAAACATTCACCAAAGTAGAACCATCTTAGCTAGACTGCAGAGATGAATAGTCCTCGGGGGAATTTTACTGGGTACTGCTCACCAGTCATATCACTAGGCAGAATCCGTTTGTTTTTCCCTGTTAGGAGATCTGTTGAAAGCATTACAATAAAAGTTATTTAAGTCACATAGTCTTTAATCTTCCAGCAAAATATTGTGCCCATGCCAGCAATGAATCATATTGTATTGTTATGCCTTTTTATAGTCTGATAATCTGTATTGTGTGTTTATAACCCTTGTATGCTGTATTTTATGGGGGAAAAAATTCCTACCACCAGCAATCTACAACCCATGAATTTACCACCTTAACTACGTGGATTGAGGGTGAGCCACGGAACAAAGATTCAGACGCGTGGCGTTGGGAATTATCTCTACACCACCCTGGCTTCACTCGGGGCCTGGCGAAGTCTTTCTTGTTTTCTCTTCATTCTGACATGATAGTTACCCACAGGGAATGTTTTCCGACTCTAAGCACTCGGGAAGGAAGGGTTCTGTGAACTAAATATAAATCAGCGCTCATGGCAAACCCGAGGAGGGTTGTCCTTGAACTTCCCTGGGCTGTCGGCGATCTCGCTTTGCAACTGAGCTCTGGATGCTCACAGGGAAGCCACTTAGCTGAAATACAGAGTCCATTTCTCCCTAGATCTGGAGATGCGCTTCTTCACAGGCTGGTCCGAGGCCTCCGCTGTGCTCACCCTAGGATGCAGCGCAGCCTCCCTTTGTGACGATGCTCCCAGGGGATGACTGACTGCACCTGCCCTTCCTCTCCTTTCTCTGTGGCGCTGGCAATGGGGACAGAAGGTGCTCCTCTGATTCCTGCATGCCCAACAGCAGGACTGCACCCAACTCAATGACACTGCCCTTGAAGGACTGGAGCAGAGGTGGCAGACAAGGGACATACATGGTCCTGTTTGTACAAGGGTTTCCTTCCTGTTTGTACAAACCAGGGCATGAATCAACTGGTGAGTCCTTCTGCCTGGCAGTGTGGGATTTCCGCTGAGGACGTTGGTGAGACTGGTCTCGTTTGCCCCTCTGGCCCACTTCCAAATGGTGATTGGAAAGAACCTGCTGTCCGCATGCCTAGTACCTGGTGTATACCGGTGGTGTCTCCCTCATCATCCTCTTCCCACTGGCAGAGGCCCCTTCACTCCTCCACTAGCAAGCCACGGATGGGTCTGCGTCCTTGGGATCTTTTCTGCCAGTCCCCTGAAGCGACAGGAGCCTGGCTGGAGAGTTTGACCTGCTGACTTGCTTCCTGTAAGTTTCCTCTCGCAGAGCTTGGATTTTTTGCCTATTGATGGCCAGATGTTTATCAGTATGAACTCCAGCATCCACAACACCTTTCTCAAAAGCCCCAGATCGGATGTCATGTGCATTAAGTTCGGCTTGGATTAGTCCTTGGATTTTCCCAGGCTCGTCCCCACACCCATCCTGGCTGGGTCTCAGTTCTTGGCTCCACCTCTGCAGCCAGGTCCCAGCAGGACGCTGCTAACCTAGAACACCTGCCGCACTGTCCCCCGTCCAGTATTCCGAGATCTGACCCACTTGCTTCTTTATCCACTGCCACTGACCAGGTTCCCTCTTCTTTTAAACCTCACAGGGAAAGATGTGCCACTGATAACATTGGCTACTTAGGTGCACTGAGGGCATCGCTAATGCCCTCACACATTTCTTTCCTCACCTGTGTGGGCACGGTTTTATGATCCCATCTGCCTTTTGTTGGTCTGCTGAGCACTGAGGATGGTCAACACCAGCGAGACACAGAGCCCACGGTATAGTGGGGCAGGTGCATACCTCACATAACCGTGGATGGGACAGTCGGGTGTGCTCAGGAGGGGAATCTGGCATCTTACAAAGAAGACTTACTTTGACTACAGGTGACAGGCCTCCAAACTAAAGCAACTGAAGAAAGGGGATTAATGATTGTGCTGTGTATGAATCCTGCACCCAGCAGTGAGAGGGTTGGCTTGGTCACTCAGCCATGCTGTCAAGGACTCGGTCTTCCCTCCTTCAGCGCAGCCACCAGCCCTCTTGACTTGACTTAGTTCTTAAGCTTGTCAGCTTTGTTCAAAATATGGCAGTCCTGGCTTCAGCATCCTGCCCCCTAGGGGCTTTTCCCAAATGGGAAGCAGAGGTGCTCTGTGCTGGGCATTTCTTTTCTAATCATAAAACAACAAACCAACCATCTCCAGGAGTTCCCAACAGATGTCTCTGCAGGCCTCTGGCACCAGGGTGAGAAGATGTGTGCATGTCCACATATACCTGTGGCTCTGATGTCCCTGTGACCCTGCATGGAGGAAGAATGACACACTGAGTATCTGAATTCAGATGGACGAAGGCTGGGAATTCTCGTTACACACACATGTGCAGGTGTGGGTGTCTGGGAGTGAGAGTAAGTGTGAAAGGCTGGGCTTGAAGAGATGAGACCTGAAGGAAACTCAGGGGGCCTGGGCTTGGTGGCATTTCTAGGCATGACGCCACGTCCGCACCTACTTTAGGAGGAGAGGAGGTGCCTGGTGGGAATTTTCCAGAAGACAGTTGGGTATCAAGGCAAGGAAGAATCCATGAGTGCTTTTAAGGTTGGAGGTACAAAATTCGATCACTTTTTCTGTATTATATTCTATCTTTCCTTTGGCCTACTCTAAAATGGGAGTCATTTCCTGAATGATTTAAATATGGTGCAGAGACGAGCTGATGAAGAGCAGTAAGCTTGTGTACTATACTATTAGATTTAGATTAAGGTACACATTTTTCTCTCCTCCTCTAACTTCCTAACTCTTCCATTGATTTTTACTTATTCTATCAAAATAAATGCTATTTACTTGATTTATCATTTTTTGAAATATTCCTATTGTTTTCATAAAAATGATGACCTGCTCACTGTAAAACTTTCAAATAATGGAATATGGAACGTAAAAGAAAGACTTAAAGCACTCTGCACCTATTCAGTCACTCTTAACATTGTGGTGGGTACCGCTTAAGACATCTCTGTGCATCTCTGTACCTATAAATTTACTTATTCTATGAATGAATATTTATTGATCACCTATGGTGTGCCAGAGTCCATGAGAGGATGGCCATTGTGGTGCCATTTATAATAGTGGAAATTTTGGGGGGAAGATTGACCACTAGGAGACTAGTTACATCAATTACTGCAGAGAGACGCTGAGAGATGCTAGGTCACAATTAAAAACACAGTGCTTTGAACCAAGTGGTGAGGGTGGATGTGATAAGAAGAGGTTGAATACACAGTATGTGTGTTTATGCACATACACACATGTGTAATATATGATATATATATATATATGCAATCCATACATGTGATATTATGTAATATATAAATAATTCGTTTGATATGTAATATAGATGGGCTGGGGGTACAGCTCAGAGGTGGAACTCCACTGAGTTCAATCCCCAGTATAGTAAATAAAAAGTAATGTGTAAA
Organism: Glis glis; assembly: GCA_004027185.1. Taxonomy (NCBI): domain Eukaryota; kingdom Metazoa; phylum Chordata; class Mammalia; order Rodentia; family Gliridae; genus Glis; species Glis glis. The sequence goes on from PVJS01000389.1 coordinate 83,406, forward strand.
TGCTGTTGAAATATATAGAGATTGGATATGGATTGTGAGAAAAGAGAGGAGTCGAAGATGACTCCAAGATGTGTGCTCTGGGTAGCAGGCTTGACATCCAATAGAAGAGGAGTTGTCAGAGGGATGTGTTTGAATTGGAGGACCAGAATTTCAGTTTGGACATGTTAAATTTGGGCTACCCAGTAGACACACATAGTGGGTTGAGTCGTGTTCCCCAGAAGGTAGGTCTGTGTCCTACTCTCTAGCACCTGTGACAGTGACCTTGACGGAAGCAGGGTCTTTGCCAATGTAATTACGTTTTGATCATACTTATCAGGGTAGGCCCCATCTAGTATTACCAGAGTCCTCAGAGGAAGCCGTGGTGATACTGGGAACATGAGGAGAGAGGCTGCGAGTGGAGGAGGCGTCATGGAGCACCGTGACTGTGGTGGCCCCGGAAGCCAGGAGAGGGGTCTGTGTCTGATTCTTCCATGGAACCTCCAGGGAGAACACGGTCCCGGCGACACCGTGGTTCTGGCTTCCAGCCTCCAGACTGTGAGAATAAGTTCCTGTTGTTTTTCAGCTACCCACTTGTGGTTGTTTATTAGTGGCAGCCCCGGGACTCACACAACAGCCAAGTTTGGGTACCTAGAAGACTGATGCGTCAGTCCCCGAGTCCAGGAGAGAGCTCTAGCTGGAGATATGAATCGACGCTGCACAAAAGATGCTGCTGCAGGTCGGAAGACGGGGCTCATCAGGGCTGGGAGAGACCATGGAGCAGACGGAGGAGCAGGGCTCAGCATTGGATACAGGGCCCAAGGTCGATGAAGGCTGGGGTGAGATTTGGGTTAGCCCGGTGGAGTCATCAGCCACCCTGGGCACCAGGGGCAGAGGGTGATGAGGGAGGTGGGGATGGCGGGCTGACCACTGTGTGTTGAAAGGAGAATGGGAGGAGGGTCATCAAGGAAGGCAATTGAGGAGAATTATTTTGAGGAATTTTGCTGCAAAAGGCAGAAGAGCAGGTGGGGAGGTGTGGACAAGGGAAAGTCATTTATCTTTGTTTTCAATGGGAGAAATGACATGTTTTCACGTTTGGGGGGATGCTGCAGAAGAATGAGGGAGAGTGCTGGAGTGTTGAACCGAGCAGGCAAGGCAGTCTTTATTCAACTCCGAAGCAGGACAGGGTCTGGGATGGAGGCATGGAGCCTGAGTGTACCCTGCAGCCCGGCCCCGAAGCTGGTGGGTGAGGGGACACCCGGGGAGAGTCTGCAGGTTCTCCTCCGATGGCTTCAAATTTCTCAGTGGAGCAAGAAACAAGGTCACCGACTGAGAGACAAAGAGAATGAGGGAGGAGGTGTTGAAAGTTTGTGGAGGGAGGAAGGTGTGAAATAATTGTCTAGAAGACTTAATTTGCCTTTCAGTTAATGTGCAAAGGATAGTTTTTAATTATATGAAATTGAAAATAGCGAAAAGTACAGAGGCAATATAATAAACACCCATAATGCAATACAATACGCATTAACAAATGCAAAAAAAGTTGTCATGTTTGCCCCAGATCTATTTTAGGCAATAAAACATTAGAAATGAAATTGAGTTATCAGAATTTAAAGTTAATTACTTCTCTATCCAACCCCTGAACACGATGAGGAGACTTAGAATGCTTTAACGCTCAGCTACCCCCTTTTGCTGTTCAGGTTTTTCTTTTTGGCAGGTGAGACGTTATTCTTGTCTATCCTCAACATGTTTAGATTTGCCTACATGCATGCATGCTTCTTCCTTGTTCGGATTCAAATTCATGCTCTTCGAAGTTCATCCTTTAGTAGATCTTTCAGTGAGTCAGTGGTTACTAGAGACGCCTAGTTTTTGCACATGTGAGAATATTTTGTTGTTAATTGTGTATAATATTTTAGGTGGGTACAGAATTTCACCTTGGCACATTTTTCTAGGAACAACTAAAAATACTTTTCTGTTTTCTGGCCTATATTATAACTAATCCATATCCTGTCCATTTCATTTGCTTTTTGATGATATTCCAATGACCTTAAACTCGTCTTCCTTCTCTCTCCCCTTCATTCATACCTCCTTTTTATCTTTCTTTTCTTCTCTTATTCCTTCTTTTCTCTAACATACACCGAGTGCCTTCTGAGACAGGCATAGGGATAGAAAGGTGCCTGAGATCCAGCTCATTCTTATTTCTATTATATGTGATGCTAATAACAAGGATGATACTAATAATACAAAAATGAGGTGTTTTAGATGTGTGATTTTTCTTGTATGACCAATACTCTGTGGTAAGTCTCAAAATTCATTGAACAAGTGTTTGACGAATGGCTAATGTGTGCCAGACATTGTGTTAGGCACTTGGGAAATAATAAATAAGACAAATGTCATTCTGGTCTCACAAATTTTACAGTCTCACATGAGACATAAACTAAAACCAGGAAGAATGCATGCTCAAACTGCTTGAAGTCCTGGCGTCTGAGCAGGAAAACAAGAGTGATGGAATGGAGGCCGAGGGGCAGGGCCAGCAGGGGTGAGGGTTTGCATGGCTGTGTGGCTGGGTAGAGAGAAGCCTCTCAGAGACCTGAAAGACAAGCAGGATTCAGGACTCGGAAGATTCTGGGGGAGGCTGTTTGAGACCTCTCCGCACTATGATGTTTCAAGTGTGGAGGTTTACCACTAGAATGGCTTTTCTCACCTAAGCCATGGGTCTGTGGCCAGAAAGCTTTCTAAATTTTAACCCCATACCCAACATGCTGGAATCTGTACACTGGTTTCATAGAACATTACTTGTTTGATACAAAGTGCCTCTCCTTCCCCTAGGGGGGAAAAGTACGTGCGCTCACCGCCGTCCTGACCTGCATCTCCCTTCCTCCCTCCTGCCCTCTCTCCCTTCATTCTTCATTTCTTTGCCTAAATCCCACTTGGAGCTGGGCCTTTCTTCCACACTCATCCCTGGTTCCTCCCATCCACTTTTCCCTAGCTAGGCTTCTTGGAACATGGGCTCAGGGTCACAGGAGAAGAGGGAAGGAGCTCTGGGGGTGCAGGGAAGATGAATGGAACCAAGGTCTTGCTTGCTGTCTAGTGGGCAATAGGAGTCTCTGAGCACAAGCTCCTTCATGCAGCCTCTTTCCTTGACTATTGCATCCCTCCCCTTCCCACGCCGGCTCCTCTTTTTCTTTTCTTCTTTCTTTCTCTTATTCATTCATTTATTATTGATACACAGACTATTTCCAAAAAGAATTAGGAGCAGACTCTTTTGTTATTCAATATTCTGTTCAACCATTTTCTTTCTTTCTCCTCCTGCTTTCCTAACCATTTCATTTTCAGCAGGACAATGTCAGGATAATTAAAGAATGCTGGTTCCTGAGCATTCTCCTAAAATTGCCGTCTACAAAATAGAACCCCTGGTAGATCAATGAGACGGTTTGAGAGCATAACTCATCTCACGGCTCAGCTGTTTCAGGGTTCAGATTCAATTTGGCTATCCATCCAAAAGTTGGGATTTTTAATGAAAGCTTTCACAAACCACTTGGGTATTCAAGAGTTTAATACATAGCAAACAATAAAAATCATACTTGGAAATACGGGGGAGTAAAACTGCTACAAATATTCATGTTCATACATAATCTGCACTCCCTTGGACTTGGTATTGAAATTTGAGAAACACATTCTAAATTCCATTAAGCATCTTATATTTACTTATGTAGTTGTTGACAGAGCAAGATTTGGAGAAAATCTGAATGTTTTTTCAATAGGGTTAAGTACCTCACTCGCTTTCTTTGCTCTGTGGTGAGTTAGAAGTTTGACATGATTCTGTATCCTTATAGGTGAGGAGAAGAGTGAGATTTTTCATTTGTTTTGAAGTAGGTTGCAGAGTAGTAAAAGGGAGCCTGGCTTAGTATCGCTTCTGCCTCTGCCCCTGACTATATCAGGTATGGTGAGCCAGTGCCTCGCTTCCCTGAGCTCTGCTTGAGAGTCTATAGTACTAGAATAATCACACCTTCCTCGGGTTTGGCTGTGATGACTAAGTGGTGGTGCACACCAGAACAACGCCTTAAAACCTGTACAGTTCATCTAAGAGCGTCACTTGTTACCCACTTAACAAACATTTAGTGAATGCCAAACACCAGTAGAGGGAGATAGGCATGCAACTAAATGAGTCTAATGAGTGTGTGCATGTGTGTGAGTGTGTGCATGTGTGTGTGTGTGTGTGTGTGTGTGTGTGTCTGTGTGTGTGTATTAGAAGTCTGAACAGAGCGAGGCTCTCATGGGAAGGGTTGCTATAATTTCTAGCCATCCTGTTATTCCTCATAAGTATCCCAGAGTCCCTTGGGTTTAGTGGTCCTAGCTTGCCAATTCTCTGCACTCATTCATTTTTTCAACATCTATTTATTAAAGACTACTGTGTGTTACACACTATTCTAGGCGAGGATCAAAATCCCTCCCTGGCTACATTTTCTTTCTAGCAGAGAGGTGGCATGGGTACTGGGAGACCCAGAGTGCACAGAGGCCCCTCGTCCTGCCTTTTCTGAGGACCTGCATGAGGGAAAGCGAGGGGAACGAAGCCTTTGAGGGAGGCTGGGGAAAGGCAGAGGCCTGGACTGGGAGGAGGCTGAGCCTGGTGTGGCCACAAGGTGTCTGATCCGGCTACCTTCAGGGATCCTGGTGTCACTGTGGGAGGTGGTGAGAACTCAGGCTGGCAGTGGCTAGTGGCTCCGGGCATTTCTTGGAGTCTTGTATCCCTAGTGTGCTGAGAAATACAGAGTAAAGCTTTCCAAAGACACGTGCCAACTGGCCCTTGCACCTCTCACAGGAAGACAAGGGACCTCACCCTAGCGGGGACTCTTACACAATCCCTGAGTGTTGGGAATGAAGCCCAGTAGTGGATTGCTTTCCAGTATAGTCCTCTGTGCTCAGCTCTACTTGATTAAAATAGAAAAGAGGTAACTCCTCTTGCCTAGAGATTTGAGAGTGCAAATTCACACAACACTGAGAGGTTAAATGACTTACCAAGGTCACACAGAGGTTAAGGGTCGGAGGTTGGGGGTTGGAAGGTACATTTTCTCATCCCTGGACAGAACTTCTTCCTCTGCAAGTGACATCTTATGGGGTCACATGGGGTTTTGTTAGTGGAAAACTATACAGCATGTGGAAATGATAGGATTTTAGGACTGCCTAAAGGTATTGAAATATAGGATGTAGCTGCAGTTCTACTTTCAATTTCAAAAGCAAATAGGGCATTTCATTGTGTCCCGGACAAAACTTCCCAGGACTTCTTCCTGAGTCAGCACATTCTGATAACGGGAACAGAGAGAGGAGTATATTTTAGTTTGCTGCACTGCTTGGATTTCAGAAGACATACAATGCCTAGAAATCTCAACCACTCCATATTCAGGCTTATCTCCATAAAATTATGGAATAAAGTCATCAATCCACTGGCTGTGGGTAGGCACAATTAGAGGGGACAGGGACAAAATCGTAGTAAGCCTTATTTCCATGGATGTAGTGTTTGACCACATTCAAAGTGACTCATGAGATGCCATTTCGCTTCCAGATTTTTTCTTTGTCAGTACCAGTGTGCTGGCGCTGTGCATTTTCTATGGCACTGACCATCTTCTATCGGCTGAAACTCCACTCGTGAGATTCATCCCAGCCACACCTGGGCCTTTCCGGAGAGCTAGAGGAGGTCCTCTGTCCTTGGTCCCTGCCGACCCCTCACTGTCTGTGCATCTCAGGGAGCCCCAGTGATTTTCTCAGTGAATACTGTCAGCCTTCAGATTTACTGTCAAGAAGTAGACCCCGTAGTGACGTCCAGCGCCGCAGAAGCAGCACTGGACGCTCACCCTGCAGTTATCATTCACGGCTGACCCTAGAGCAGCAAACTGTTGTCAGAACAGGGGAGACAAATGAGGAAAAACCAGAAATGGGTGGTATTTTGGTCAAGTCATGGTCGTGAAGCAGAAAGCAAGGACAGTACTTGGGAAGAGGGGCCACTGTCGCGTGTCCTCATGTTAGATGCTGCATAAAACTAATCACAAGAACACCTGCAATGCCTCGTAGGAGTTTATAATCTACAGCCGACGAATACACGTAGATGGGGGAAATGGCGTCTTTTGTTCCGGGGAGCTTTGGGAAATTTACCTCCTTTACAAAGTTTGCCCAAACCAATTACAAATTAAGAGCTATTTTTCTACTTCCAATCTACGATTTTATTCTGATGAGCTTTTTTCATTATGTGGAAATTACTCGCACTAATACTTTTACAAATTGAAAATACGCAATTTGTTTCTGCAGCGACATGGTTGTATGTGTCTCTGCATCCCCATCTCCAGGATAAGAGCAGGGGCCCTGCTCTCTTCCTCCCGCAGGCCTCTGCATGATGCTGAGGGAGCTCCAATCCAGCGGGCCAGTGAGACACGCTCAGGACACCACCTCTCTATGCACGTCAAGAGCATCGTGTGCACCCTAATTTGAAATCTTTCCCCTCCTCATCTGTATTACTTGGCATCCATATTTCCTGTCACACTTGGAAACCTGCATCAGGCAAGATGCTTTTGTCTACAAGTTTAAGTTCACAAGCAATAGCGGTGTTCACTGTTGCTCATGACAAGAAAGGTCACGGTCGGGTCGTTTCAGGATTCCATTTAGGACTCAGGCTCTTCCAAGTTCTTCTCAGATCATAGACTGGGTCTCAGCATGGTTCATGCACCTCAAGGCAACGTCTGCAGAAAATGCCTGGGGGAATAAGAAAAGAGGGTCCCTTATTACACCTCCTTTTTAAAGGCAGAGTACATCTCTCCAGTCATGTCCCCAACCCAGCACACTTGTCATGGCCAGAATTATATCACTTGCCAGAGCTTAGGTCTAGACTCTAATCACCATGATTGGCTTTGCTTAAACTAAAGGCATGTTCCTCTTCCAGTCTTGAAGGGCAAGGCTCTGGGAAGGTGAGCTGATTGGATTCCGGGTCACGCAGGAAGATGATAGCAGGTATGGTGGGAAGTTGAGAAGGCTGATTGTCTTGCTCTCCATTACAAGGCCCTCATGAAACCACCAGTGAGGACCGCTCTTCTTGTCTCCTCGTCTGACTGCTTTACTTGTGAGGTTGCCTCAACTTTTTTTTTATTTTATTATTTTTTTTGCGGTACTAGGGATTAAACCCAGGGGCATTCTACCTCTGGGCTATACCCCCAGCCCTATTTTTTTATTCTTTATTTTGAAACAGGGTCTCACTAAGTTGCAGAGGGCCTCACTAAGTAGCTGAGGCTGGCCGCGAACCCAGATCCTCCTGTCTCGGCCTCCCAAGTACTGGGATTACAAGCACGTGCTACCATGCCCGGCTTGTTGCCTCAACTTTAACCTCCCAGACTCAACCAAGTCTGCCTCAAGGGTGTCTTTTCTGGCTCCCCAACCTTCCGATGCTACCTGGGATAAGGAAGATTAGGGAGTTCTTGGGTAATTATGCATTTCCCGTGTTGTGGAAATTTCCAAAAAAACAGCACTGAGACGAAATGTGATCTCTGGGGTCAAACCCCTTAACTTTCAAGTCATGGCACTGTGAGCCTAAGCTGTATATTCGGTACACTTTTGAGTTTCAATGATGCCTCAGGCTCCTCTCATTTAGTCTCTCCAGGTGGGCGAAAGGATCCCCTGAGAAGAGAAAGACAAGTGGGAACATCTGCGAGAGGGAAGAAGAGTCTTTTATCAAAGATGACCTTGAGAGTCTTTGATTTTGATGATTGTAGGACCGCATTGGCTTCTGTTAGGCCACCCTGCCTGCTGCCTGAGCTACTTCAGTGACCGCATGTTAAAATATCCCCAACTCCCTCTAAAGAGCTGTGTGTGTGGAGCCATTGTATGATGAGTCAAATATTCCTTGCGTCAACTTGTGAGTGAAGAAACAGACAAGAGCAGGGCCCAGTGGCACGCTTCGGAGGCGGGGTGACAATATGAAAACACTGGGGGATGTGGGTAAGGGGACATCAGGAAATCGAAGGGAGGAGATAGTGCAACACGCGGACATAGGAATCAATCCTTGGAAATTACCAAATTCATATCTCAGGTCCTATAAATAAGAGGAGTATTGACCAGAATGATCTGCCGGGGCACAGTAAGGCAGCGGTGAAGGCCTGGATGATACTTGAGCACACACTGCCCTCAGAAGCAAATGACCCGGAGACCTAAGACAGGATGATCAGGACAATGCAGCGAGTTATTAAGGCCCACTCTGCAGCCGTCCTGTTAATAGAATCACCCGAGAAAACGCATCCACCGGGGTTGAATGAAAATGACTGCATGATAGCTTGCATTTCTGCCAGCTCACTCTGGGAGTGCAGGCAGTGAAACCAGGATCATCATAATATAGCCATCTTTTTGCAATTTCTTCTATCTGAAACCACACATAACTTTTGAAGATGTAAATTTGTAAAGCGCCATGCTTTATGTATTGCTTCTTTGGCATCTACTTTGGTTTTTAAGAATGGATGTTGTCTAATTATGCAGAGGAGCTTTGGATGAGGAAATATACTAAGTGTGCATTAAATAGACAACTTTAAATAATGGCACTTGTGCTAAGAAGTGTATTTTCTGGCAAGCGACTAATTTATAATGGTCATAGATAAATGCATTAGTGTATGAAATGCTTGTCTTTATTTATTGATTTGAAGGGGCAGTATTATATTTTTGAGTATGTCTTCTTTATTGGACCTGTTTTCCATCTTTTACAAAGTTGCTCATATTTTATGTTTATTGACATTTGCTGCACTTAAATGTTGGAAAATGGAAGCAATTTGACAGTAAAAAAAAATCAACATTAATATGAGACGGCCCTTGCTTTCAGGCAGCAGGTAAACAGAGAAGGGCAAAGCAGTAGCTGCTTCCTTCTTCCTCCCTCCCCCAGAGCCCCATGGTCCTTTCAAGTGCGCACATCATAGGTAGAGAGAATGAGATTAAATGACTAAATTTACTGCATTCTTAGTGCATAAACCACTACCCTAGATCCTTCTGAGCCAATTTAATTTTTAGCTTTATTCTTGGCCTAATGCAATGTTTTAGTTCATTGCGCTTTTTGGATGTGCAGAAGCAAAGATAATGTGTTACACTACATTCATTTAATGTTTCATCAGGCTTTTTGGTGTATCTACCTTTTGGTTATTTTAAAATGTTTCATTCTCATCGCTTCGGTCATGAAATGTAGATTCATTAAATTACCGTGCTGGGTGGTTCCATGAAGGAGTCTGATTGAAGATGTGTCTCGGCTTCTCTCATCAACACGCTGCACAGCCCGTCTGCCTGACAGGTTCCTCCAACACCAACTCCAAAGATAGTTCTGTCTGAACGCACGATGTGTGCTTCGACCAGGCCAGAAAGTGCCCAAGACTCTAGAACTTCACCGAACCCTGTAGAGACATAAGAACAGACTCACACCTGAAGACTCACACCAGGTTTACTCCCAAGGTGAAAGGAAAATGGGTACTGTTCTCCAAAAATAATGAGAATGTCGATGTAATCTGAGTGATCATACCTTAGTCGTACACGAGGCCTTGCGTGTTTAAATGCTTCCGTGCTCATCACCCTAAGAGTTGTGTCCACAGAGTTGAACGGATTGGGAGAGATGCAACCGTGTGAACAGAACACACAAACCTTCTGAAATAAGTTTGTGCCACCTGCATACTTGCCCCGTGCTGGTTTGCTCACCTCTCATGAACAACGGCAGCTCCCTCTTAGCAGAAACAGGGCAAGTTGCTTGTCACTGTTAACGATGGTCCAGCAGATTCCTCCTTTGCACAGAAAATACGTCTGGCTGAACAGTTGCCGGGCCAACATGGTAGGAAGAGACGGAGAGCCACGCACTTGGCTCATTTATTTCATGTGACATATTGCACCGTGCAGGATAAGACATTTATTGCCCAGAGAAGTCCAGCAGTTCACATTCAGTAAAAACAAGTGTGTCCAGCTATAAATGACAACCGCAGGGCCCTATTTATCAGATATTAAATTAGCAATGCTGTAAATCAAGGGTTCTGATTGGTTTAAAGGGTAGCAAAAGCCCACCATAGGCCCAGCTTCCCTGGTTAGCAAAATGGCATGAAATATGTTTTCAGGAGTGAAACATCAGGGTGGCCTAGTGCTGTTCAAATCGGGTCTCCTGGAGGTGTTTTCTGGGGAGGGTGGGGGTCTTGCTACGGCGTTCCGTGGGCTTTTTCGGCGTTCCGTGGGCTTTTCACAATGAACATAAAGGAGAGAAAGGTTCTGTACCAACAAGTAGCTTCCATCCAGGTCTGACTGCGACAGAAGAGATTGGAGCCATCAAGGATACTTTGTGTCAGAGCCGTTTCTGCCTGACTGAATCCGAAAATAAACACCTTTGCTCTCTATCATTACTGTTTCATTAACACCTTGGCCAAGTTCTCTGGCCAAAGAGACCGGATTTCAGTGTGATGCTAAATTATTCCAGGCCGGTGTGTAATAGCCCTTGATAATTTCATATCCACCGTACCTCTCTCTCAATGGATACATCCAGCCACACACACACACACACACACACACACACACACACACACACACACCATGAACAAGCACATACAAATTGGAGATTGTGCACAAAAAAAAAAAAGAAATGAAGGGGGGAAAACCAGGAAAGCTATTTAGGGCACCGTTCCCATTGGGTTTCTCTGCAAAGCAGTTTAGCTGTAGTTAGTAAGTGCTCAGTGTAATCTAATAAAAGGCATTTTGCAATATTAAGCAAAAAACATCTGGTACCCAGAATTCCCTGATCATTTTTAACTAGATGCAATATCTCTCTCTTTCTCTTTCTCTTACAGACATGTGAAAAATAGCCTAATAAGGATCCTTGTGGTAAAATCAGATGGAAAACGGGGAGGCAGGCTCGCGCGTCTCCAGCAGCTCATTCGAAGCAGCTCCTCAGAGTTGCACAATAATAATCAGTGCTGGCCCGGTGCCGCCGGATTATTTTGTATATTCATGAAGCTCCTCATCAGCCGTCAGGAGAATGTGCAGTAATCCTTAGATGAAATAAGGCCAATCAGAGGAATAATGAGGAAGGTAATATCTCCCGAGAGGCCTGGAGTGGGTTTTCATCAGACCCGGCTGTAACTCTCCAACTATTTGCTTTACAAATGCAGCCTTTGATCTTTGATTTGGGGAGCGGAGTGGGAGAGACCGGCCTGCTGCTTTATTGTCCAGTCTGCTAGGATAACAAGCTGGCAGAGGAGGGCCAGGAGGGGAAGAAGGTGGCTTCTAACTAAAACCTCACAGCCTTTTTACTGACTGTGCCCTAAGATCTTCCCACTCAGCAGGTCAGGTACCACGAAGCTGCTCTGTCTTTTTTTTTTCAACCTCCTTATGTTTATATATGTGGACCATAACAAACCTTCTCAGATTAGGAGGTACTGGGCCGATATAAATATCCACTCTGTTTTTTTTTTTTTTTGCTAGAAAATAATGTCAACCTTTTAATAAATCTGAAATACCATTTCAGAGCTGTAAGATCGTGCACTGAGCTCAAGATAGAAGTATCTCGGTTATTTTAATTATGTCTTATTTCCTCTTCGTTGCCTTCAAAAAACAAAAACCAAAGCAAAAGAGGTGCAGATGAAATAAATATTTAAAGCAGTCTTATAATTTTCTTTTTGCAAAATAAACCAAGTGTCGGTAAGAAGGCAGGTGAGCCACAGGCTGCATTTGTGTAACCCTGGGTTACAAAGATGACTGGAGCAGACCTCGGGGAAGTCTGCAGACAGACGTCCTGCCGGTTAGAGCACAGGAAACAGTACCTGCGAAACAGACACCATCATCAGCATCATTTCTTTCTCCCACCCAGTCGCTCCCCTCCCTCCTCGATTTCCTCTTCTACGTACGGTACCGCGATGATCTTATCCTACATGCAGGCATTGCAACTCTCCTCCTCCTACTTTACGATTTGTGCTTATTTTCTTTTTCTCGCTAGGTCTTTCTGTTAGCAACCAAAATAACAGCGTTTTGAATTAGTTGAAGAGACAAGTAAGTTGAACGTTGAATACTGGAATTGTGAGGCACTTTTGTGAGCAAAAAAAAAAAAAAAAAAAAGATGTCCCTTGGCCATCTGCCTTATTAGACAAATTGCATTTGAGACAAATACATGCACTCATTCGCCGCAGCAAAACAGAAGTACTGCCCAAGTACTTCGTAGAAAACGCCGGGACATTTGCTCAGTCTTATGACACATCTGAAGAGAGCACTGAGCATTTACATATTCCATACGGTTCCTAATGAGGGAGATTTTGTTTAAAGTTTATTACAGATTATTAAGCCTGAAGAATTTCTGCTCAAACCCGCAAGTGACATACCTTTCTTACCAGAAAAATAACCCCGATTTTTAAAAAGGCATAGTGTAAATTTTCGCATCACATATTATGAGAATCATTTCATTAATAAGGGTTGCTATTAAAAGAGAGATAACATATGGGCTCTTACTAATATTAAAAAAAACTAATAAGAAATTGAAGAAAATTTCAGTCTATGAAAAGCCCTTCTTTGAAAATTAAGTATAATGAGGTGTACAATAAACAAGGTCAAACAAGTTAATTTGAAACGATGAAATGAGGTGAAAGGAATTAAAGGAGATTGCTGGAGCAGATTTATTCATGGGCTCTGTGATGATGTCATTAACAAATGCTTGTGCTGCATTATGGGCAATTGGCATGCCCAGCAGCATAAATGGTCTTTCGGCAGAAGCGATTTCCTATTGCTCCCCTCAATGGGTTTATTAATTGTACTTCTGAGTACCCCGGAACCAGCCAGGAGGATTTCCAGGAGGAATCTAGAGCTCTGTGGCCTTTGAAGCCTGGGCTCTCAGGAAGAGGTGGCTGCCGCCGTCTCTCGCTTTTGATTCCGTGGGGCTGGGTGTGAGAGGGAGACTGTTTTAGCAAATGTGAAAGGGCTAAATTTGACATTTGATTCACCCTGTTCCGGGATTTTAAGCTGTGATGTAAATGAGTTTGAAACTGGTCTTTCTTCCATTTTCTCTTTTCAAAATGTAATACAGTTAAATGACAGAGATTAATTACTGGAGTAATTACTGTTGGAAAGCAAAGGGACAGTCGTATGAGGCCGTCTTTCTTGTGAAGACCAACTCTTTCTTGACAATTATGCTTAATTCCAGCAATGATTATTCTGCGCGGCACAATCTACCGGCACAAGGGCACAGGCGGTTGGTTGGCGCGTCCTCACTCGGACTTGGTGGGCGCTATTAGGACGAGGTAATTATATTTGACTGAGCCGCCGCAGCTCGGTTCCCAGGGACATCACTGGGGCCTTTTTCTTAAGGGAGTGTCTAAGCCCCTACCAGGGGTCACCACCTCCTCTTGTTTTCTGCTTCATTTACTGGCCTGGGCTAACACCGGGCTAAGCCCTGACTGCAGAAATGTGCGTAGGAAGGAGTGCTACACGAGCTCATTCTAGGTTCCGCTCACTTGATGTATCTCAGTGCTGAAGAGCGCACAGAAACGGACCCCTCGGTCTCTGCTACTTGGATCCGTAAGATATACGGAGGAGGGTCACAGGAGGCACATAATAAAACTCTGGCATTCTAAACACTTGCACATTTCCCCGTGAATTAAGGCTGGACCATCATTAAAAAAATGAGGGGATGCTCCTGAGAAATAGGCTCCCTGATTATGGACTTTGATAATTGGTTCGCAGATCTCAGGCAGCCCTCACCACCTTTGACCCCGCTCCCCCGCCATGGCCGTCTTCACTGCGACTACTTCCCAGGACAGGATTACGACGTGCTGTTAACATTAGCCTCTGCGCAGTATCCGGATGATTGGCCATGCCTCTTGTAAATGGCCCACATAAACCCTGCGGGCCTGGCGCAGGCCACGCGGGGAGGGACAGCAGGGCTCCATCAGTCAGGTGCGGCTGGGATTCCCACAAGGACGGGCAGACGCCAGGGCTGCAAGGCCCGGACTGGGGGTGGAGGTGAAGGAGGTGGGCGTCTGTCGAGGGAGGGGAGACAGGATAAGTACTAAGGGCATCCCCTTAAGCAAACATTTAATGTGAGTGTTAAAAGGAACAGAGCAGACATGGGCATGCAGCCGTCTTTCACCTCGAGAGACCATGCCCAGAACCTGTGTTTTTAAAAGATTGCAGCCAGGAATCTCCAAAGTGAGATCCACTGAAAGAAGGGAAACATTTCATCACGAGGATGGCTGGACACGGGGCAGGCAGGGAGGAGAAAGGAAAACGGGGAAGGGGGTGAGAGATGGAGAGTGAGAGGCAGGAAGCGGGAGGCAGAGATGCAGGGGAGGCACCCAGAGAGAGAAGGAGGAGAGGAAGACTGCAGGGTCTGCTGTTTCCTTCCAGGTGTCGGGCAGGCATGATTTCATCCGTGAACCATAATCAACTTCCTTAATGAAATACGTAATTAACATATTATAATTGTGGTAAAGATGATTTTGACAGAAATCATTTTCCATATCTAATACTATGCTAATTTAATCTGTTCCTCACTCCCCGACATGACCTTTAGTGATTAAGTTTCATGGCAGAAATGTTTTTTTTTTTTTGATGGATTGATTTATCCACCATGGTTGAGACCTCTCAGTTGGCATGCCTGTCATTTTCTCTCCCTTTGAAAATCTCTCCCAGACATGCGTGTCCACTCGCCCAAGGACACGGGCGTATGCACACTCGCCGAGGAGTAAAAGTGTGCGTGAAACAAAAGAAGTCAGAGCAGTCTTCCCAAGCTGACCATACACAGATACTTAAGAGGAAGCCGTTAGATAGACAGGCCCAAGTGAAGACAGGTTAATTCTCCTAAGCATCCGGGTTCTGGTTCTTCTATTTTGAGCCATGCGGGTGTGGCAAATGTGATTACTATAATTAAAATAAAGTGAATCCATCAAATTATTTGGTTAATCCAAGGTATAAGGTAAAAATGAAAACAGCGTGTTAATCTTTAGCTAGATTTTTGATATACTACTACTCTTTGTTTTCTTCCTTATCAATATAATCGTGTCATCTCCAAACCGCCTTACTAAATCATTTTACAATGATATAGTATACATGTATATAATTAAATGGAAGTGGCTGAACTTTCTTCGTCCTTTATTTTAGATAGCATGGAATCAATTGCTTAAAGGGATGGATCCAAGTGTTTACTGAGGTTTTGGAAAATGTGGAAAGCCAGAGGTGGGGTACTTAAGGCCAGTGTTTCTCAAACTTTTACACTGTATCTCATGGTAAAAGAGATGTTATGCAATGCAATGCCTCCCCAAACACAGATAAGTGAGCTTCATGAAGAATACTTAATCTTAACATAGATTATGTAGCCTGATCTGTTCTGTCCAAACCCATCCCACTCTCTCTTATCCCATTAAAAAAATGGTGGTTGAGAGTCAGTAAATGGGTGTCACTTCCTTCGGAGTCATTCCAGATGATTACAAAACATCACAATCCACCATGGCCTTCTTATGGAATCTGTATATGGTTCATTTCTAGGCAACTCCTCCAGTGATGACTTAAGGCTGTGCATTGATGATATTGGTACATTTAAGAGGTGGTACTCAGAAGGTAGAGGAACAGCTTTTAATTCTGGTTCAATCTTGTCAGTACTTTCATGTATTGAAGTTGTCAAGCCATTCACATGCTTTCTTCATGTGTAAAATGCATCCAAAATTATAAACTCTGTATAAGTGATGATTTTGAGTCATAAAGAAAATTATTATGAAAAATTAATATGTTAGATATGTTTAACATTGACAAGAAAAACATTTGGAATTACTAAAAATAATAACAGCTGACAAAGTTTAGTCTACATCATAATTTATGGTAATGTGAAAAAAGTTAATTGAGATAGTTGCGGTAAATGCTCCTTATATTAGTTATTGTTTATAAGCATTACATATGAGTAATACTAGAGCTGACTGGATTGTATATACTTAAGATAACCAGGAGTTAATTCTGTGATTTTTAGTTAATCTATGTGCACATCCTGAAAATGGCTATATAGATATATACGCTTTTTATTACTGGATGAAATGCAATATGTTCAAGTATACTAAAAAGTGTATCAACAACTAGAGTTGAAAATTTGCTCATGAGCCAGGCATAGTGGCACACACCTGTAATCCAAGTATACGAGAGGCTGAGACAGGAGGATTGCAGGTTCGAGGCCAGCCCTAGCAACTTAGTGAGGCCCTCCACAACTTAGTGAGACCTGTTTCAAAATAGAAATAAAAGAGGGATAGGGGTGTATCTAAGAGGTAGAATGCCCCTGGGTTCAATCCTCAGTACCACACACACACACATAAAGTTGTGCTTGTGACTCACGTTCAGGTAAATTTGTCATGTTCTTCAGGTCTGAGAACTTGAACTTTCTGACTTTTGTGCCAAGAGAAGGTGGGAATGACAATGAGAAGTGGCAACCATAAAGAAGAGATTATATGATAATATGAGTCTCCTCCAAGATGTTTTCTTTCCCTTGAGTATATGGAAATGTTGGCTTAAAAGAACTTTAAAAATTTTCAGTGACCTCCCACCCTTTCAGAAAACATCCTCATGTCCTTAGCATTTATGAGCACACACCATATTCTGGTTTCATATTTATCGTAAAAAAAGAAGTCAGGTTTGGATTTTAACAGCATAAGAGTTGGAATAACTCATTTTATATTTATTGTCTGATGATCTCTGCCTTTTTAATGAGGTTCTTAGTCCATTTACATTTAATGTGATCTTGATATGGCTAAACACACATTGATCCTTTTGCTGTTTTCTACTTCTTGTGTTTGGTCCTTTGGACCCCTTTACTGCATCCTTTTGTGTTAAACAAATATTGCCTTATCTTACCTACTTAGTTTTTCTATTGATAAAAAAAAACATTTATTTACTTTTTTTGTCTTTTCATTGTTTTCTAAATAATTGCTCTAGAAATTTCAGTGTACATCTTAACTTATCATAATCTACTTTAGGTGACAAGAACATAATTTTGCTTCAATCTAGCTCAATTTCCTCCTCCTCGATGGTGCATTATTTTCACATATATTACATCTATACAGGCTATCAACCCAACAATGCACTCTCGTGGCCTTCCTTTATACCATCTTATGATTTTAAAAGGAGAAATATGTTGATACCATCTTTTATATTTACTTTCATTTTAACCACTTCTGGGGATCTTTATTTCCCCCTATGGATTCAAGTTATTACCTTGTGTCATTCTCCTTGAGCCTGAGAAAGACTCCTTCCGTTTATCTTGAATAACAAATGTGGTAGAAATAAATTCTCTGTTCCTGTTTATCTAGGAATGTCCCCATTTTGCCTTTATTTTTTGTTGAAGCAGGATATAGAATTCTGATTTGACATGTTTTTCTGTCTTTCTGTATTTTACTATGTCATTCGTATGCTTCTGGTCTTCACCACTTATGATCATACTTTACCTCTTTATCATATTGTTCTTATGTATGTGAAAAGCCTTGTATTCTTGATGCTTTCAAGATTATTTTATCTTTGTCTTTGACTTTATTATATACCTTAACTTATCATAAGTTTGGCTATGATGTGTCTAAGCATGAATCTCTTTGAGTTCATCCCATTTGAGATTTGTGGAGCTTCTTGGACCTATAGATTCATGCTTTTCTAAGTTTAGAAAGATTTCCCCTATTATTTTTCATATATAGATAGAGATATATTTCTCTACATTTATACATGTAAATATATAATTTCTCAGACATATATATATATATATATATATATTTTTGGTTCTTTTCTCTCACTCTTCATCTTCTGTCTCATTTCACATATACAGTAATATGCTGCATAATTATGTTCCAGTCAATGATGAGCCACATGTATGATTATATTCCCATATGTTGCCTAGTGACATGGTAGCCATCTTGGTTTGTGGAAAGACATTCTATGATGGTCACAAAACTGTCCCCACCACTAGGTGATACATGGCTGTACTGGTTGATTCCACATTGTTCCACTGGCCTCTGAGGCTCTTTTCGCTCTTTTAAAGTCTGTTCTCTTTGGATTGCATAACTTCTGCTGATCTACCTGAAAAGTCACTGATTCCTCTGACATCTCAGTGCCGCCGTTAAGCCCATTTAGTGAGTTTTCCATTGTCCTTATGGTGCCTTTTGACTGTAGAATTTCCATTTGGTTTGTATATTTCTCTTTTTGAAGATTTCCTATTTGTTGAATCTGCATGGCTATATTTTCTGTAAAGTATTTAAACAGCTTCCTGTAATTCATTTAATGTACTTAGAACAGATGCTTTGAAATCTTTGACTACTAAAACCAACATCTGGGCCTACTTAAAGTCAGTTTCTATTGGTTATTGTTTTCTTCTGAGTATGGGTCATATTTTCTTGTTTATTAACAGGTCTTGCATGGTTTTCTTAAATACTAAAGTTTTTTAAAAAATAGATTGTACTACCTTGGACTCTGTTTTTCCCCCCGAGGGTTGCCCCTCTCTACTTAGTAGTTTGCATGGAGTCTCTCACCGCTGTAATGTGCGACCACTGGTATTGCTGTTGATTTTTAATTTATTTTAGTCTTATTTTTTTGGCATCTGTGGGATCGCCACTGTGTCTGCATAGCTTAATGGTCAGCCCATCCTTTGAGCAGAGGTTGATCTCAACTACTTTGCATCCGGATGGTTTCCACACTTGCCCATTGGTCTGTGTGTGGGCTGGGGACACATTCTGAGTTAGTCACTTCTCCAGCTTTCTTCCCAGCTCTCTGAGGTCTCCCTTGCACATAGCCATAGTTTATAGCCAGCCAAGCATGGGAAGGGCTTATTTCTGTCCCTTTATGGGCTTCTCATTTCTAGGATCCCCCACTAAGTTTATGCTCTTCTGTTTTTTGCCTCAACTGGAACTGCAACCTCAGGATAGAAGGCCCGTAGGTTCTCTCCATTCTTTTCCTACCAAGTATGTTGCATGTGCTGACAAGGTCACGTTACATTTTCAGCCTCCACTTGAAGGCAGCCTCCTCTCCCCTCTTGGTAGCAAGGTTGTGTTTCCCATAGCTAGTTATGTCCTGGCAAAGCTAATATGTCAGGCACCAGGTAGAGGTGGAGGATGGGTCCAATCCCAGGCAAGGGTGCCATATATTTCTAAGTTTCTTTTAAAATCCTGTTTCAGTAGTTTTTCATGATTGAATACTTTTCAACTTGTCATTTAAATTTGGTCAATCTCTGGAGCCCTGAAGTGTTGTTTCCTACCTGCTGATATTTGCTTATGTGGAGATGGTTTGCCAGCCTCTTTCCACTGTTACTGTCAGAATTCCCTCTATAATAACTGACTTAAAGATTCCCATTATGTGAAAGAGAAGGAAGAGGCTGAAAGTCACTTATCCAGCTTGGTTCTGTCTCCTTTCTCAGGGTGCTCTGCCAGGTCACACAGACAGATGCACAATGGCTTAATTGTTTGCTTTGTGTGTCAAAATCATGGTGTCCCAATATCTGCCCGGAGTCCTGGGAACTCATTCTTTGGGAAAAATCATTTTTCACTTTCCATCAGCATGCCTGGGAAGATTGAAACTGCTTTTCACTCAGCCCCACCCATTACACAGGAAGATAAAATGGACCAATATTTTTTTCTTACATATACGTATAGAGAAACCATAAATTATGTTATCTTAAGAAATCATATCACCTACTGTCTTACTTAAAGGTTTCATCTGTTTTATGTTTTCTCATTTTAAATTCAGTCGATACGTAAGGAATAAAAAGTGCTTTACAGAACACAACATCACAATGCTTATTTTGATGGGGATCTGGCAGAGGAGAAAGCAAAGATGATAGGAACGAGTTATGTTCCAAAGTATGATGGAGTGCTACTATAGAGAAACCGACCATACATCACAGGATTTTATTTATTGACAAATTAATTCGCAATACCTGTAATTCATCTTCCTTCCATTAAAAGCAACTAAACTTCTATAGCTTTCCACATTAAACTTTTTATATAAGCAAATTGACAAATGAGGGAAAAAAAGTGCCTTGTTAGACTATATATCTTGATTTTGTATTCAGATATATGGTAAATATAACTATAGAAAATGCACCAGAAAGACAAGCACTCCGAGCAATTGGGAGCTGGCATCGCAGGATCTCCATTTTTCTTCTTTCCCTGGAATGTCAAAGTGAGATAAGAATAATTGAACTTCTCTAAATTTGTAAAACAAATAGATTTCAGTCAAAGCAAGGGAGAAGGCGATGGCTGAGCAGATTCCTGATTCAGGCAATATTTTTGTGTTTTGTTGGGCTATCTGTGGTTGTCAGAGTCCATGTTCACCAATGTCCTCGCTTTCTTAAATGTAAATTTATGGCATTATGAAAATATTTTTGAATATAGGCAATATTTTCTTTTGTAATTATGTTTTACAAGAGATAATCCCATTTGTTCTTATCATTTTTTTATTGAAGAATATTCTCCTAGAAGTGAGGTTACAAAAACATCCCAGAAAAATCAAAATTTGGGTTCTTGGTTTGAGGTCCAAAGTTAGGTCTTGAAATTCATGGCTCTCAGTTAAAAGAGCCAGCACTTGAGAGTAATAAGGACTGTTTTAAAAAATCCCTTCTTTCAGAGACTTTTCTAGAAAAACCTAAAGGAAAACATAGTATACTGTGGCTACATGTGGCTGACCTAAGGACCGCATGGTGACGACATGGGGAATTTCTCTGTATTGCACAAGAGACTTAGAAAGTGACATCCCACGAAGAAGTCCTGAGTGAGACCTGCCCCTTCAAAGGGTTGAAAACCCGCCGGAAAGTGGGGCTGAGATGCAGGAGGGATGGGGGAAGGATTGCAAGAGTCCATGTCTGTCTACCTTCCGACATTCTATGCCAACCCCCAGAGCTTAAGGCCAGGGCCAGGCCGTAAGCTTTTTATATAAGATAGAGTTCTACCCTCGTGAGAACTCTATCACAAGGAAGGAAAAGCCAGCAACTTTATGAAGCCGCTCGCAGCCAGTGCAGTCGGTGCTGGGAGCCTTCTGACCAGGAGGAAAGACCTTCCTGCGTTTGCACCTGCGTAGCCAAGAGGGGCTGTATGTGAAGCCCTGCCCACATCTGGAGATGTGTTTCGGATGGCTGGTGGGTCCCTCCACAGGCATAGAGTTTCTTCATCTTTGCTGTGAGGCAGGTGCACTGTTGTATACCTGGGACTATAGGGCTTGGACTGTTTGCTCACTGTAGGGACGAGAACGCACAACTGAAGTCATGTAAACACAACATTCATCAGGAAGATCTTCCTCAGAATCAAAGAATATTACAAATGATGAAAAACCAGGTAGCATTTTCTGGTGGGAAAAGCACACGGCTCCATATCCCTCAGACATAAACCATATCGAGGAAATTGTGTATTTAAGTGCCAACCCGTGTGACTTAATGGCAAGAGCCTAAAGTTTCTCTCTTTTAAATCGTTGATAGATGAGGCAAGGGAGATTTATCACTTTTTAATTAAGCTCATGTCAACCCGTGAAGTTTATTTCAGTACAAATCTGTTGACCAAAGTCTTTTTGAAGAAACTGCCCCTTGTCGAAGCTTAAGTATTCATGGGAAATTTCACAGGAAGCCGAGCCCGCTCCTTGGGCTCAGCCGCCACATTTCAACCAGGAACGGCGGCGCAGTTTAGTGCTTCCTGTGTGCCCAGCATATTTATGGAAATGAGTTTAAGATCAATCTTTGTTGTTTTAAAATCCAGATCAGCTCAGTGCCCAGAGGGAAAAAATAGAATGAGGACATAAATCTTGTGGGGCTACACCTGAACCCCAAACCAGAGTACGCCGCTCCTGTTACCTAACTCGTGCCCTAAACTTGAAATCCGCAGGCCAGTGAACACTACCAGCAGCGTCATTGATTAGAGGGAAATAAAATTAAAAATGTAGATTGTGATCCTTATTACCAAGGTCCAATAGTTTTTCTTTTAGTAACAATTAAAACTTTTATTAAGGTCTAAAGAGGAACGCTGATATGACTCTGGTGACTTGAAGGTATTGGGAACAAAGAGAAAAGCATTAGCCAAACTAGTCACCTAATTTCGAGAGTTTGGAAAGTAATTAAGAATATGTATTAAATCCAAATCACAGTTAAGCTTACCCGGATCCAAAATGACTCCCACTTGCTTCTCAAATACTGCTTGCCATTTAAAAGGCTGATTCAACTATCCTAAGAGTCCAAAATAACAGCGATAGCCTTAATGAGATCCGAGTGGGGTCAGCAGTCTTGTAAGAGGAGGCATTTGGAGCTGAGGGAAGAGGGCTGAGCTGGGCGTGTGGACTGGAGAGCCGGGCATGTGGTATTTGATAATTGGAGCCAGGAAGGCTAATTAGGAGTGCCATGGTGGTAGGAACATATCCCACGCTACCCCAGGCAAGAGCTGGCATTCTGGCTGTGAGCTTACACGAGCCTCCTCTCCCTCCTCCAGGAAGCCCTCTCTCCCTCCTCCTTCTCCCAAGGCTTCATAGCTTTCCTTGTGTTCTCTCATCATTCCTCTGTGACCATAACCATTGTCATCTGCTGAGAACTGGTGCATTTATGTGTGCTCATTCATAAGAGCAAACATTGTCCAAACCTCCACGACCCAAGTTTGGTTTCCATGTTGAATCTCCCTGTTGCTTTCTTCCTTTCCTGCTGTACTGAGGGAGGTGTTACTCCAAACTTCAGAAAAGGACTGTAGCACAGGTGGGGGTGGAACAAGACAACCCCTGAGGCTGCCTAGGCTAAAGGATCATGGCCCTGGAAGAGTCATCTAGCCTCAGTTTCGAGCCCAGACCATGACCTCATCCTATAACACCCTGCCCTGTATTCCTGTCTCAGTAAAAATAACCCGAGGAGCACACTGGAAATGAGGGCCGCCGTTTCCTCTCTGCATCCAACTAAGCCATCGGTCCTGTGATTCTCCCAACACAGCAGCTGTCAATCCTGGATGCTCCTCTTCACTTCTACATCGTATCACGAAAGTTTGGGATGTGTAAATTTGCCATTTCTCATTGGTGTATTTCTACAGCCCTCTGTGCATCTCTTGGCCCCTAGTCCCATGAGGGTCTGAAGCACCTGCTCTTAGAGGTGTCTTTGTAATGCACGCGGACTCAGCATCAGTGAGCTATGCCCCGTCACTGCGGTTGGAACATTAACATGCACTTACTTCTCATCACACCGGCCCCCATCTCTCCAAGGCTAGGAAGGCGCTGCTTCTATGTTTGAGTGTTGAACACTTGCACGACACCTAAGGACAGCAGGCAGGGATATGGAGAGAGAAGTAGGATTGCCCGGCACAGTGTCACTGAGCCCAGGGAGGAGAGCGTTTTAAGAGCGGTGTTGTGCATGAGGGCTACGGGGCAGACAGCAGGTGAGAGTCCTCAAAGGCATGAAGCGAAGTGGGGTTAAATGAAAGCACCACCGTCAGATTGGTTTCTAGATCACTGGCCAGTTCCCTTCAGGAAGGAAGGTAGAGGAGAATGCGACCTTGGAAATCAGCTTGGGAGGTCGGTGGTGACAACAGCAGGTCTACACTGCTCTTCCAAAAAGTGGGAGGGGAGGGAGAAAATGGGGTGAGCATCTTGAAGGTAAAATGGGTACAGAGAGGATTTGAAGATGTTTATTAATAAGTAAAAATAAAGAAATATAAAGCCAGGCACTGTGGCCTGTAATCCCAGCACGTGGGAGGCTAAGACAGGAGGATTACAAGTTTGAGGCCAGTAGTGCATGGTAACTTAGCAAGGTCCTTGTTATAGTTAGATGAAAATGTCCCCTAAAGAGCTCATTTATTAATGTTTGGAGTTGATGTAATTGAGTCATGAGGGTTGTAATCCCAGAAGTGGATAGATCCATTGTAATGAATTTACCTGGGTGGTACCCAGTAGACCAGTAGGGTGTGGCTGGAGGTGGGTCTCTGGGGGTGCGGCCTTAGATATTATATAAATAGCTCCTCCCCCTGCTCTCTCTCTTGCTTCCAGCCTCCATGATGTGAGGAGCAGAGCCCATGTGCTCTCTTTCTCCACCTCCCACCACCATGCCCTGAGATCTGCAGTCCCCAGCCTCACATGGACTGAGCCTAAAACCATAGGAAAATAAATCTTCTTTCCTCTAAGTCACATGGTCAATCTTTAAGATTATAGTTACAATAAGATAAAAAATAAAATAGGGCTGGGGGTGTAGCTCAGAGGTAGAGTGCCCCTGAGTTCAATCCCCAGTACTGGAAAAAGAAAAAAAGAAGTATAAACCTACAGTTTCTGGGCTCGAGGCTGCAGTAACCTTTCCTCCCATGGTCTTTTTCTTCAACTTTTGTACAATCCCGGAGGCCCTGGTTCTGAGGTCAGCATGCCCGTCGCAGAGGGAGGCGCATAAGGACTGCCGTCCAGTCATGATGACTTACCGGGATCTTAGAGAAAAACAGCATAATTAAAAATGCCACTATGATTGCATGGCACTTTCTGTACTTAGGAGCAGGTGGAGGCTGGGACCTGGGGGCAAATGAACACTTCCTTGTTGTTGTAATATGAAAGAGGGTTTTATTTTTAACATATTATTATGACTGAAGGCATTTCATTAAAATTGATCAGTCAGGTTTAATGCAGGATTGACTGCTGTGAATTGGTGAATTTACCTTAAAGAAAAACCAATTTGTGTCAAAAAAAATCTACCAACAAATCATTCAAGCAACTCTTAGAAGGTGAACGTCGGTACTGACTCTGTGAGCTATGCGGAGGGGTAATATTGAAATGCTGTATTCCAAAGACTAGAGGCGTGTCAGCAGCAGTGGGGGGCAGAGAGGTGCGGGGACTCTGCCTCCCTGAAAGATGACACAGTGTCCTTCTGCCCAGCAGCATCTGCCGAGGATGCCACCTGCTCAGGGGTAGCCCTGTGAAGACAAACAGCAACCGTCTACTTGTCAGCTCTTAAAGCTTGAAGCAAAAACCCCAGTACGGGGTGACAGCATCGCTTTCCCCGTCCACAATGGGAAATGCGTTCCTGCCGATATGACAATCGCAAACTCAGGAGGACGTTTGCAAATTAACATGGCAAACTTAGGAAATGCAAATACGTTTAAAGAACCGCTACACTCTTTCTTTGCTTTGGGGCTTTTATCTTCATTTTTGTTGTTCAGTCTATCTAGATCCATTTCTCATTCTGAGAGCTCATGACATAAGGGAGAATCTGATTAAAAAGGGACAGGTAGCCGGGCGTGTTGCCATACACCTGTAATCCCAGTACTTGGGAGGCTGAGACAGGAGGATCGCAGGTTCATGGCCAGCCTCAGGAACTTAGTGAGGCCCTCCACAACTTAGTGAGACCCTGCTTTTTCAAAATTTAAAAAAAAACAGGGATGGGGTGTAGCACAGAGGCATATTACCCCGGGTTCAAACCCTAGCCCTCCCCAAGAAAAAGGATAGGTATCTTACACCTAAAATATCAGCCTGATTTCTATATTTCCTAATATATTAATTTCTCATAAATATTTATATTTCCCAGTGCATATACCTGAGATATAATTAGTATATAAATAATTGGTTATGAACGATTATAACCTTCATCATTTTGTGTACTGATGGCATAGATGTTCAGTTGATAATCATTTTTATACCTTCCTAAGTATTTTTCCCTATTTTAGTTTTGAAATTCTCAACATTCTTAACTTTTTCCTTTTTTATTTATTAAGAAAACTGCAAACCTGGGGATTTCTGACTCTGTAAAGTTGGAGGGTGAATCTCTTTTCATAAATAGAATGAAAACTTTGGTGTAATAATAGAACCTGCGATTTGGAAAAGCGTTAACAAAGGAATCCCATAAGGGTGGAGACTATTCCTCCTGTCCCACACTTTCCAGGAGTAATCAAACACTTGTTAAAACCTTGAATTAACTATCTCTTTCTCCATGAAGAAGGAGGCCTGTGTCATTTTATACACAATTGATTTTATTTAACAGTGTCAGCTTGATCTGAATTTGATTCATAAATTATATATGCCAGTACTTATTTTATTATATGCATATAATATAGATTAACATACAAAATATTATATATTATGTAATATGAGTAACATGTAATTTAATAATATATTTACATGCATGTCATTTCACTATTTATGTGTTTTTATGTATATCTATATAACTTATATATTCAAAAGCATTGAAAAAATCATACAGAAAATTAAACAGGTAAAAAAAGGAACATTTTGTGTTTCCTCCAAAACTATGTAATTCCTAAGGCCTTATTTCTTTGATTTAATATTCACATTAAGTGCCTCATCTGATCGCCTCTGCATATCCATTTTTGGGTGGTCCGCTTCACACCCACGAGCTCACTCCCCTTCTGTGTGCAGGCTCCCAATCCTGTGGACAGGGCCCTGTTCTCCCTTGCATTTCTGAAACACATCCCACTGAGTCCCAGTAGTGCACCCTGGTTTGTCTGTGCCAGCTGGCATCGCCCTTCCTAGTCTTGGTCTAGAAATGGTCAGGCCCTTTGCATCTGGCTGATGGAACGTCTCTCTAATAGGTGTTTTGGGAATAGTTACCTCTCCCTTGAGTTAATAAAATAAAAACAATGGTTCTGATTTATTTGCTGGATGTCACGGTTCCCACTGTGACTCTGGGCGGGCTGGAAGGACCTGGGCCCCCATACTCCCCCAGGACCCGAGTCACCCAGCAGGGAACCCCTTGCAACTGCTCCTCCTCATCAGAGGAAATAACATATCTTCTTGTTTGGCCAGATTGTGATAGGATTTTCTTTGTTGAGGCCAAAGGCATCCTAATTGACACATTATCTGTTTCAAGTGGTCACAGGCGAGAATATAAACATGGCCATTCAATCGGGACTAGTACTCTTCAACATTTAATGAAGCTAAATAGGAGGGGAAAACACCCATTATTTTTATTGGTGATATTATCTGCTGAGCAAAACTCACATCCTGAATAATAGACTCATGATTCATAATGAACTCGGGTGGAGTTAAGAAAAATTATTATAAGATAGAAAACCATTATCAAATGAACTTGGCAGCTTCTACTTGGGACTAGCTTAAGCCTAAAAAGTCCAAAGGAATTAGTAAGGGTTGAGATCGATGATGTGCAGGATGATGTGCAGAGTGTTGTCCTAGACGCTCGAAACCCAGGTGAGATCAAGCAACAGAGAGGACCAAGGACCCAGAGCAGGTGAAGAACAGAGCCGGGAGCGATGCTGAAGCTGGTGCTCCGAGCAGGAAGAGGCCAAGGCACCACAGGCCCAGGACCACGGGCAAACCATGAGGTCCTGCACAGGCAGGCCACAGAGGGACAATGGGGACCATGTTCACCGGAAGCCACTGCGTGGTCATCATCGTCTATCATATAGAAGAGAAAGCAAGCCAGAGAAAAGGGTTAAAATGCTGGGGAAACTTAATCATGCTTCTAAGTTCTCTTCTGGAATGATGTTCCTATGGAAAGTAATGATTCACTCAGTATATCCTTAACCAACATTTATTAGGCTCCTAGCAAGGACCAAGCACTTCGCTACATGCTAGGCAGACAATGGCAGACAATAACTCCACCCAGAAAAGGTTACCTCCTGTCACATGAGGGCATCTATACTTCCAACTACACTGTCTACTCTCTTCAGCAAATTGATCCCTTCCCTCTGAGACTGCTTCAGACCCTGCATCTTAAGTTGACCTTAGTTGACTGCTGCTGTTTAGTAATTTAGTTACTGGATGATCACAGCACTCCAAAATAGAAACTCCATCACTTTCTTGTTTTTTTTTTCTTTTGCGAAAGTCTGCCTGTGCTTTAAAATTTTGTTTCCTTTGAAAAATGGGCCAAAAACTGTGTTTTAAATATGCAATTAGAGAATGCAATCTGGAATCAGGTGGTGAAGACAGATTTCCAAAGGAGTTGGACAATTTATTCAATCTTGTTTCATCTGGGATTTTAAATTTGACCCAGGGGGCTCAAGGGGATTAAAAAATGCCTTACAAGGCGCATGGCACGGGGTGGGGGGTACGGCTTTGATGTGAAGGCGCTTTTAGAATCACACTCTTTTCTTGCTTTGTACCAAGACGTGTTTTTGCAAGGTCACCGTTACTATTCAGCACACCAAGACAAAAGAAGGGAAAAAATAGTCGCGCTTCTGATGCACGAAGTTCCCTAATTTTAGTTACGATCATTTACACCGGTAAAGAGAAAGTCCAGTGAGAGGAACTTTGTGTGAGAAATCTAACGCTTCTAATTAATCAATTGAAGCAAGGAAATTACAAATCCCTTTTGGTTTCTCTCTCTCTTTTTACATACCTTCAAAAATAAATGGTCAAAGCCCGGTGTGGTGGCGCACGCTTGTAATCCCAGTACTTGGGAGGCTGAGACAGGAGGATTGCAGGTTAGTGTCCAGCCTCAGCTACTTAGTGAGGCCCTCCACAACTTGGTGAGACCCTATTTCAAAATAAAAAGAATGAAAAATAGGACTGGGAATGTAGCTTGGAGGTAGAATGCCCCTGGGTTCAATCCCCAGTACCGCAAAAAAACAAAAGAAAGAAATGGTCAATATGGAGACATAACAGTGTTCAACAACTCTTCTCTTAAAGAAAGTCTATGATAGGTACAGTATTGAAATCATTGTTTTGTATTACTTTTTCTTAAAATGCACATGTGTCCATAGTAATTTTATGGTACTGAGGATTGAACCCAGGGGTATTCTACCTCCGAGCTACACCTCCAGCCCTATTTTATTTTTATTTTTGAAACAGGGTCTCGCTAGGTTGATGAGAGTCTCACTACCTGCTCAGGCTGTCCTTGAACCTCTGATCCTCCTGTCTCAGCCTCCCAAGTACTGGGATTACAGGTGTGGGCCACCACGCCTGACTTATAGTAATTTTAAAGACAGTCAGAATGATGCAGGTGTGTGTGTGAGACTTTCTGGAAAGCTGCTTAGGAACAAGGGCTTGAGTGTCCTTAATGGAGTCCCCCAAGCTAGCAGAAGTGCCAGTCCATGGGACTCACAGCTGGCCTTGCCTCCCTTCCCAGGGATGAGGACAGGGACTCAGCCAGCCCATCACAAACTCACTTTCCGCGTGACATCTGAGGGCAGCGGTGTCCGTCTGCTTTGCTCATCTTGGGTCCCCGAGGTCAGCATAGCCCATGGCACACAATAAGCCTTTGACTGACATTCACTGAGCGGATGCATGAATTGCTGCATTCAGAAAAGATCATGGACTTTGTCCGCGGCTCCTCAACGCACATGTCTGCTATGAGGCCGAGGCCGAGGAGGAGGCCCGCCCCAGGGTAACTGAAAGATGGGGAAGTGTGTATATTGAGTAAAATCATTTTCCATGAACTGAAACATATAAAGATCCTAGAATGTACTGCATCCCCTCCTTCCGAGGTAAGTTAATGTTTTATTAGTCATTCGATTTTTATTTCAGAGCTCCTTTATAGAATCTGGCTAATTGAGTGTGCTGCATGGTCACAGGTTAATATTGCCCCAAAATGAGCAATACCAGTGCCTCCTATGGAGCTGGGCTTTAATTATTTCACTTCTCTCTTCTCTTCATCTCTCCTAGTTCCGCATGACTTTCTTTTGCATCGACACAGGTACTATGGTCAGGAAATTTCATGAGGCGCGTTTGACCACCTTACAAAGAGCAATTTGAGCTGAATTGCTCAAGAATGTCTTTCCCTGTAATGATGGTGATGATGATGAGGAAGGCTTCTCCTCCTGGAGCACGTACTTACTGTGTGCCAGGTACTGTTATAAGCACCTTACACCCCTTTATTCCTCGTGACAGCCCTATGGGATTTGAACAACAAAAGAATTTTTTTCAGATAATAATTCACATGGAACTGGATGAATATGCTGAGCATTTCCAGATCAACATTTTCAACCCTGAATACATATTGACTCATGGGAGGGTGCTTTTATTTTATTTTATTTTATTTTTTCTTTTTATTGGTGCATTGTAATCACACATCTTGATGGGTTTCAGGGTTAAAAGAGCCAGGCATGGTAGTGCACGCCTGTAATCCCAGTACTTTGGAGGTTGAGACTGGAGGATCTCGGGTTTGCGGCCAGCCTCAGCAACTTAGGGAGGCCCTTAGCAATTTAGTGAGATCCCATTTCAAAATTATAAATAAAATAGGGTTGGGGGCATAGCTCAGAAGTAGAATGCCCTTGGGTTCCATCTCTAGCAGCAAAAAAAAAAAAGTAGTGCCCCCTGGAGGTTCTGATGTAATTGGTGTCCATGTTAAAAAGCACCTGCCAGCCAGGCTGGGTGGCACACACCTGTAATCCCAGTACTTGGGAGACTGAGACAGGAGGATCGCCACAGGTTTGAGGCCAGTCTCAGCAACTTAGCAAGACTCTGTTTCAAAACAAAAATATATAAAAGGGCTGGGGGTGTAGCTCTGAGGTAGAACCCCCCTGGGTTCAATTCCCAGTACCAAAAGAAAAGAACAAGAGCACAGCCCATCTGTGCTGCCAGGAGTGAGCCTTAGAGTTCTGGGTTTGGTCTTTCATGTAACGTCTGTGTGTTTCAGGGCAGTGGCCTAATCTCTCTGAGCATCATCATGCCCTTCACAAATCGCAGGTCACACGCGTTCCAAGAAAGCAATGAATTATTGTGTGTGGGCTCACTTTAAAAACTGACTAGTGAGCATATAAAGCAATGCAGACATAAGATGAAGAAGAGGCGTAAGGAGAGAAGACTCACTTGTTTGACATAATAGTTCCTATAGGCCCAACCCCATAAGATCCATGGAAAAATAATCTCTGCAGTTCCTTTTGTTCTACACAATGAAATGTACCGACAGTACCGCAGAAGGTCGGGGCATTGTACTTTCATACATTTCCTAAGAATGAAACACGTCGTTTGTGTCTTGAATTTCAGAGATTTACGCTGCGAAACTTTTCTTCATCCTCCTCTAAGCGATCCAGGTTGTTCTGGGAAGGGACCCAGAAGACATAAATTCAAATAGAGAAGAACATATGCATGAGATAATGGAATGGCTGCCAACAACAAGTATATTTCCAGAACAGAGCCCGACTGTATAGCAAAAGGTAATCATAATAAGGTGGCTCGTCAGAATGGGGGAAATTATTAAAAAAATGCTCCACCTTTTACTTCGCACTAGCCACTTGTTGAAATTTTAGTGGCCTTTGATCAAAGGATACATATACCGATAGGAAATTACAAACCTGCTTGTTTTAGACAATAATTATTTAAAAAGAGAGTTGTACTTAAATTACACTGCCTAGACAGGGGTCCCTCAGAACTCCACAATGCACACCGAGCTTTGGATGTCTGCGAAGGCAATCTGGCTTGTCATGAGTTTCAAGGAATCCCAGGTGGCAGCCAAAATTTAGGACTGCCATCATGCCAGGAGGAACAATTTGGCATTGGTGGCAAAGTTTATGGCTTTGGGGATTCTTTCAGAAGTCCACAGGGCCTGTGGATGTGAGAGATGACAATTTCTAACTAATATTCATTTATAATTTTAACAGATCATTTCAATCTCATTTTGTCATGTAAGCCAGTATCAAAACTCGCGTGCAAAAGAAAAAGACAGAAAATGACATTAGTTACCTTTGGAAAGAAGAGGCGCCGGGGACGCTCTGAAGAGCTATTCCCAGAGACAGGCTACTTCCTGCCTTCAAATTCAGACTGGAGTACATTCATGAGGCAGAGTACAAGTAAGACATTTTCTTTCCATTTCAATATGTTTATAAATTGCGTGATAGGATTCACGCTCGTACCAGTCCTTTGGCAAACATTGGCAGATACAGACTTTTGTCATATGAATCGAGGGTAGTCGGAGCCAAGAACGGTTTTCTCTCTCTTTCCCTCTCTCTCACATATTTGACAGGCGTGTACACAAAAGCTAAACAATGCCAAGACTAATATCCCCTTAAATAGATATATGCTACGTTTTAAAAGAAAGGAAATAAATGTCAAGCAGGCCCGTCGCCTCACAAATAAGATGGGCTGCGCTCATGGGAAGGAGCCCCATGCTGGTGTTCCAATCCACTTACACACCCTGATTGATAACTATTGACTTTCTAATTAGCCTTTCAGAAGGGTTAAAAAAATCCATAGGCCCCCATTTTTTCCACACTGCCTCATTTCCACCATTGTCTTCCGCTCTTCCCACGCCTGGACGAAGCTGCTGCCGCTCTTCTCGCTGTGCCTGTGAGTGGGCCACCCTCTCCCCATTCCTGTCCCTCTCATGAGCTCACTCGTGTCCAGCCAGCCACCTGCTCCTCCTGCTGACCCTTCTCTGTTCTTTGCTCTCACGGCCACACGAGCTGCTGGTAATCTCACTGATGTCCACAGTTTGGGGGCCCTTCTCTAGCATTTTCCAAGAGCTGCCGGAACAAAAAGCCGCAAACTGGGTGCCTTAAAACAGCACAACTTTATGCCCTCACATTTCCAGAGCCTGAAAGTCTGAAATCAAGGTGTCCACAGGCCGGCACTTGCTCTGAGACCCAAGTAGAACCCTTCCTCGTCTCTGCCAGCTTCTGGGTTTGTGCGCAGTCCTTGGTCACATTCCTCCAATCTCTGCCTCTGGGGTCACACAGAGTCCTGATTTTACATGAACATCTTCTTACGAGGACACTGATCACATTGAATTAGCCCCCCCACACACACACACCAGTACGGCCTCATCGTAATCAGTTACACCTGCAAGGACCCTGTCTCCAGATGAGGCCACATTTGGAGGTACGGGGGCTTAGGACTTAAAAACATAGTTTTATGGGACAGAAGTCAACCCTCAGCACCATCTTCATACTGCAGACTCCCAGGACTCCAGCCTGGACCTCCCTCTCCCCTGGATTTGGACTCTGGAGGCCATTTGTGTCTTTCAAAGGGGCTGGTTCACAGATTCTTGGAAGTCAGCATGTCTCAGGTGGGTTGCATAATTTTCTATTATCTATGCCTCCTTGTAGAGTCCCGAACCTAGTTAGTTGCGTATCCAGGCCTCCAGTCCAGAATGGCAGGAACCTGCTTCTGCACCACCTGCTGTGATATGTACACCTCCCCAACCCCACCAGGTGGGAGCATTCATATCCTGGGCCACTTAGAGCGCCACCACTGACTGTCAACAGTTGTTTCCAAGAGTTGCATTCAGCTAGAACAAGGGGCTTGGCCCAAAGTATTAGCTTGCATCCAATGACAGGTTGTAGCGGAAACAGAGGCCCAGCCTTCTGACCCCTACCTGGGACAGCCTGCAAGAGGTGCCTGGTTTGAGCATCGCCCACAGGCTAGCTGGGCCCTGCTGGAGCAGACACCGCAGCCCAGTCTTCACTCCGCTCAACTGCACACAGAGATGCTGGGCCTACGGTCCTGACAAATCCCCCCACTGCTCTCTTCTTTACTGTTCCCCAGTTCAGGCTTCTAAGCTGGTTGGTGCACCCACTGGCCAATGAGCCTGCTTCTCCTGATTCTAGGTGAAGCAGGGATGGGCCTGGAGAGGAAAAAGGGCAACTATAGAAACTCATGTGTTGCTTCCTGGGATGCATGGGACCCTTATTCAGGGCTCAGTGCCCTTATTAAAATAAAGAGCACAGAGCTCCTTTGTGCACATATTACTGTTATTGTTTTGGCATTTCCATAGGCCAAATTACAAGAAGTAGAATCACTAGGCCAAAAAGTAGACCTTTTTTGCCTCTTTGGATTACTTTTTGAATATGTAAAATATTGACATGATTTCTAAATAAAATATATGAAAATATGCATTTAAAAAATAGTTACTTGTATCCCTGTGCTCTTCATCCACCCATTTCCACCCACACCATAGGCAAGTATTTCAATTAATTTGTGGTTTATGTTTTGTTCCTTTTTGAAATAAAATGGAATTATGCATATCCTTATTTATCATTCTTTCTTACATAAGGGTAATACACACACAAACACTATTCTGCGTCCTGCTTTTTTATACATTTTGCTCATAGAGACCTTCCCCATTTTTTATGACTGCATGATATTTGGTTATGCAGCTGTATCATAATTTATTAAATTTTTATTTCCCTATTGATGCTCATTTGGATTGAGTCAATCTTTTCCCTTTATACATAATGATACAACAAATGATCTTACTCTTAAATGCTACTTTATATTTGATGTGGCAAACTCTCAGAGTAGATTACCAGATTTCTAGAAACACAATGACTAGACCCAAAAGCACATGTAATTGTAATTTTGCTAAGTATTACAAATCCTCTCTTTAAGGCTTATGTTATTTTCCATAGGAGAATTCCTGTATCTCCCCAGCTTTGCCAAAAGAAACTTTTTTTATTCATTCGACCAAATTTATTTCCCCAAATTTTCCAGTTTGTGTTTTTATGGCCTGGCCTGGTGGGTAAAAACTGCCACCTTGGCATTCTGGATGTCCTCTGAGGAAAGTAACCAAAAGAAGAAAGTCATATGTCAGGCGAGGAACATCTTGGGGTAGGACAAATTTTCATCAACTGGAACTAGCCCTCTTTGGAGAAAGTTTAGCATCCAGGACCACTGCCCGATAAATCCAACCACGAAAAGACCCCCACGCATTTCCTAACACCTTAGGACAGTTTGAAGATACTCAGAGGACCAGAGATTCCAAAGTTAGGTAGGCATTAGAAAAGATGGCTGCTCAGACTCAGCCATGTTTCAGGGACAGAAAGTGGAAACTTTGTACCAAGTCAGTATTGGCTGGGGAGGCACTGGGGTCCCTTATGAGTTCCACTTAGACTTGTTTTATCTCCCAGGAATGATTCTTTGCTCTTGTTCCCTCTTTCCCAAAGTAGGTGTCGCCATCTTTTTTTTTTTTAATCCTCCTTGTTTCATTTCCCAAAGATTTTCCCAAGGATGTAAACTTCTTCACAAAAAAGAGGAAGGAACTTGGTTTCAATTTCGTTAGTGTCCTTCGCTCATTCCTTCTTGTTTGTCACATTAGTTCCCCATGTAGAAATACATAACTTGGAAGAATGACAGAAGATGCAAGTCATTGTTTCCAGGTAAGTTACATGAGAGAAGCCTCCCACTGGGTGTGTCTGTTAAACTCCTGGCCTCACGTTGTTGGTTTGCATGACTACTTAAAAATGTAGACCTCCCCCAGTACTTGGGAGGCGGAGACCGGAGGATCCAGGTTCGCGGTCAGCCTCAGCTACTTAGTGAGGCCTCCGCAACTTCATGAGACCCGGTTTCAAAATAAAGGATAAAAAATAGGGCCGGGGGTGTAGCTCGGAGGTAGAACGCCCCTGGGTTCAATCCCCAGTACCGCAAAAAAAAAAAAATGTAGACCTCCTTCTGTACCCACTTGCCAAATATTTATTGGTAGCTTTTATGACACAAACATTGGGTCAGGTGTTGTGAATGCAGGTGTGGAGACAACAATAACTGTATCCAACTATGTAGAATCTGGAATGACTTCCTAATTTAGTATATTGAGGAACACGTTATATGTGAAATTTCCAAGAAAACACTAAGAAGTGAGGAGCATTTCCTTCTCATCAGTAATGACATCTCCTCTCTGGTTCCGCAGTGCACATGTGTTGAGGGACTAGGGTGGGATTGGAGGGAGGGCTCAATGTGCAACGTGTGCATGTATGATGTTCATACCCTGACATGTATCAAAGTGTATAATTACAATGCACCAATAAATGAACATAAAAAAATAAAAAAATAAAAGGCTTATGGATGGAAATGGATGGAAATACTGGAAATGGACACTAACAAGGGAAATCACGGGCTTCATATATCACAGCATGAAAGCGAGAACAAGACTGTAGACCTTATCAGGGAAAGCTTGGACCACAGAGGTCCTGGAGGAACATCTCCCACGACATGGAATGGCCTTTGTCTGAAATGGTTCTTTTCTCAGCTCTTGATAACAGATCAGGCCTCAGCCCAACAGGGGCTGGAGTGGGCTCCTCCACAGCAAAGAGGAGCCTGGCAGAGAAGCAGCCTGCACCAGAGGGACCCCACGAGAGGGGAGAACTTCAGGGAGATTGGAGCTACTGGAGAAAGCAGTGCTGGGGGCAGAGAGATGATATGCAGAATAAGAAATAGGGTTGGTAGGGACTGAGGGAGCTAGTAGAAAACCAACACTTCCAGGCCTCCAGTGTTTTGGGAGAGTGGGAACTCCAGGCATACTGTCCACGAGAACTTTAAATAAACTCAGGATTACAGAGAGACTTTGTCCTACACTCACTGCCATTTTTACTGACATAGCATTAACTGGAGATTACCTTCGTAAAGTAGTTTCTGCTTCACCAATACCTTACATCCAAGGGGATAACAGTATGGGAAATGGAATAAAGAATGTTGGATTAACTATTTCATTCACACCTAAGAACTTTCCTGAGAATCCTAGAATGTAGGATCTCGAAGGGAATCCAGGAACAAGTCGTCCTTTTCATTTTATAGTTGAGGAAGATAAAGCGATGCAAGCTTTGATGCTTTGAATGGAGTGAAAAACGCAGGCACCGGTGTTAACATCTCTCATCGCCACAGGTCCTAAGGAACGCGGCTGGTTTCAAATCAAAGCCTTTCATGATGGACAAGGTCATATCTTGGCAAGGAGTCTCAATGGGAGGATGTAGACTCTCTATGGTCACCTTTAGAAATAGACAGTGCTGTTAAGGTCATCTTTAGGCCCGTCTTCATTTACACTGAAAAAGATTTCCAAATTAAGGTAAATTCAACGTGAATATCAGCTATTCACATTTACTTATATATAAGTAAGTAAGTATTCTGTCTTAATTGAGCAACATTTAGTAACAGGTAAGCATTTACCAGACCCCTCCAGGCCAAGAGCATACAGCAGTTTGAATACGTGCTATGGATAGACACATCCATGAGCCTAAATACAGCTGAACCCAAGCAACAGAAAGCAGGATTGTTTTATTGATGTTAATCTTCTGAAATTTTTTTTGTCTGAAGGAATGTTTGTTGCTGGAGAAAAATGAAAAATAAAAATAAAAAAGGAATTTTTTTGCATTGATATTTCTAACATCTCTTACGTATGCGTTCACTTGGTTGTCGCCTAGCCAGCCGAGAAAGCTTTATGAGCTAAGACATGTGACACATTCTGTGATTACCAATGCCATTTCCGGTGAGTGCTTTTCTAAACTGAGCTTTCCGCCCTGTGAGTCATCCGTGTCGTAAGTGACAAAGACCATCCAAAGCTAGCCTGTCTCCTCTACCTCTGGTTCCCAAAGATGCAGTTCAGTATTTAAGGTGAGGCTTTCATGGCCAAATCTGCAAACTTAGGCAGCATTTGAACACGGGTTCTGCCTGTTACCAGGAGCAAGCCTGGGGGTCTATGCAGAGCTGCTCATGGATGGGCCTGCAGCTCAGCCATCTTCTGTGTTTACAAACTATTTGCTCTGCACTTTGTCTTTCTCTGATTATGCAAAAAGTCTAATCCCCCCAAATAACATAAAAATATTAGAATGTGACATTCCTTTGACTTTCTTTGTTAGAGCCACTGTTACTTTCTGGGCTGATAAATAATCATATTTCTTTATCTATTCAAAGCAGTCTTTTGACAGGAATCTCCAATCCCACTGACAGTAGACATGCTTTGTGTGTTAAGGCCACTGTAAAACCTTAGTCAATGAGTGTTTAATACAAATATTGACCATGGTTTATGGGGTACTGATTCATAAAGAACTAGTGCTAATGGTATTGAGCCTTTTCATGATTTGCATTCCCAATCACTCAGTAAAGCATTCCTCCCAAAAGAAAGTCTGAAAGTTAAAGGCAAAAGCAATGGGTTTGCAGGAAGGTAGGTGATTAAGTATTAAAATGAGCTCAACTTTAAGCCGGGCGTGGTGGCGCACCCTCATAAACCCAGTACTTTGGGAGGCGGAGACCGGAGGGTTCGCGGCCAGCCTCAGCTCTCTCTCTCTCTCTCTCTCTCTCTCTCTCTCTCCCTGTCTCTCTCTCTCTCTACTTAGTGAGGCCCTCCGCAACTTCAGGAGACCTGGTTTCAAAATAAAGTATAAAAAATAGGGCCGGGGGTGTAGCTTGGAGGTAGAACGCCCCTGGGTTCAATCCCCAGTACCACAAAAAAAAAAAAAATGAGCTCAACTTTAAAGTGGATTTATATCATCTGAAAAGGTTCTGGTCTAAACAGAAAAAGAAAAAAGGAATAAGGTATACTGCACAGTAACAGAGAAAAACTGTGCTGGCTTAAAAGCCACATGTTGACTGACCTGGTCTTTAGGCCAACACACAATTATTAGAGAAAGCCAGAGAGTTATATGGATTTTCCTGAGGGTTGCATAATGAATTAGATGAGCATATCCTATAATAGTGTCCCTTAAATTTGATTTGTTGCTATGAAGGGAATGTATGCATAAACATCCTGAAATGTAAACAAATACAAGTCAGAGGATAGACTCTCAAGCTTTTTCGTTCTACATAAATTCCGGGAGCGTAAGCCTGATTTCTTTTTTCCTACCTCCCCAATTCCCACCCCAGTTACAAAATGAAACATTGCTTCTTAAAGGCTGTTAACTTTCTGAAATGAATGTAACAGAATCTCCAAATACTTGGAAATTGTTGAGTCTGTAGCGCTGTGGCTAATCCAAGGCTTCCTAGTTTTGATGTTCATGTTCATTCCTCCATATACAACGCGACGAAAGATGTTTTAAAACAAGGTAAACTATCATCTTTATTTCACATTGAGGAAGGAAAGAATTAAAATAACAACAACAAGAAAAGTATATGAAGTAGCAATCCTAGTGTCTCCAAAACAATTTAAGAAAAGACAAGTCATACCCAGATAGAGCATCATTACTAAGGAATAGACAAACCTTTGGTTTCCAAATAGAAATTACTAATGGGCTTGAGAAAAAAAAAAGATAAAAGAATGATTATGTGTTACTGACATACTCAGAGCAACTTATGATTAAGCAAAAAATAAAATGAGGGAAAATTCTGGAGAGTATTGCTCCTGCCAAGGTATCTGCTATGTATATGAACTAAAATTGTTGCTCTTGCTGTAGGATGTGTATGGATGTCTCTGTAGATGTTGACTCACCTGCTGAGATGTTCTGACATAGACTCAACATCCTGCTCTTCTGCGTATTCTCATAAGAAGGGAAAGTGACACATGTTGATAGGCATTCTGGGATTGTTTTGATGCTAATTTGCTACTTGACCTTTTGCTTTATAAACCAAGAATACTTAGTGCTCACAAACACTTGGGAATAAGATCCTTTAGAGGTAGATCAGAATCTATCCTAAGGGGCTTGTTTTTTTTTTTTCTTGGCTAAAATATCTATCATCTATGTATCTACGTATCTATCTTTCTATCTAACAAAATCTACATCTTAGAATCTGGTGTTGAAGCCCATAGAAATTTCTGTTACCTAAATAAGTGAAGTAATGAAGAAGGTCTCCATTAAATTAAACAAGAGAGACATTCAAATATTAATGGGAGTTTTCCCTAGATAATTAGAGGAAGCATTAGCATTAAATGCAATTTTTCAGAACTCCACTTTCAACAAGTACTGCACTATCACATTCAGAATTTTTCTGTACCATAACAACAGCTCGATAACTTTTTGTGAATTTCTTTGAAATCACTTTAGCCTGGAAAAATAAGTGAAAAGAAAAATTATTTTAAGTGGCAAACAGAGATGGTAATGATAGCAGCAAGATGAAAACCATATTAAATTCACAAATATTGGAAACACACACAATAGAATAATCAAATGAATTTGGGCAGCCATAGCTGCCAGATTATCTGGGGATTCAGTGAAAGTTTCAATAAGCTTTCTTCATATCAAACAATATAGGTATTCACTCCTACTACATTAAGGTTAAAGGGTTAGGGTTACAACTACATTAAGGTTAAGGTTTCAAGTCCCTTAACCTTAGTCTAATTTAATGACAAATAGATTTATCATTAATAGTTTACCGGATTCTAAAATTGGAATTTGGCTAGATGATCCATAGAATCTGCTAAGTGATAGCATGTTTTGGTTTGTAATAAGAGGAGAGTAAGAAAAAACAGTAGCCAACATAAGACAGGGCTGTAGAGTACTGTGCTGAACTGAATAGTGGACTTTTGCTCCTGAGAAAGGCCAGCAGCCTGAAACTCCCCATTTAAGAGTCACAGTAGTAGAATCCAGGTTCACTTGGAAAAGCAGGAGGCCAAGCTTGGACAGGAGCTGGGTCATCTGGGGCTCCCACTATAGATGGGGCCAGAGTCACAGGATTGAACCACCTGGGTCAAGCAATGTCCAGTGAAGCGGGCTCAACCCACGAAGGCCAGAACCCGCATGACTGTCCAGGGGTCAAGGCCAGGCAGGACTCCCAAGTCTTCACAAATGTAGAAGTCAGGTGGTTGGAGAAGGACAGAGAGGAAGGCAGAAGCAGCAAAGGTGGAAACAGGAAAGGGATTCCATAGGACATGGAGTAGCAGATTTTGCTCTGGATGGAGAGTCTGGAGGACAAGAACTGTAGAGACAGGATCAGCATCCATGCATTTCCCTAGCAAAACAGTATTCACAAGAGTATTTTACACTTAGGTTCCTCGAGGGCCAAGGTAAGCCGCCCTGAGTCTAGACCTCTCTGCCACCTCTGTCAATGGAGAAAATGTGACACTGGGTTTTACTTGTTTGTCATTTCATTGTTTAATCTTCAGAGGCCTGCAACAGCCTGGCCGCCCTGTAAGTGTTTCTGTGGAGCCCTGGCCTCGTATGCAATGCCCTCGCCCATGATCTTTCCACCTCCAGGGTTGAGTTGTTCCTCGAGGGTGAGCTCCTCCTGCGCAGTGGGGAGGGGACACAGTAGGGAGGCATGTCACCTGGGTGGCACTGTTCCTCCTATGCTCATCAGCACTGTCCTAGTGACAGTGGATCTCTAGGGAAGTCAACGTTGTGGTCTGAACAGAGGGACACTGATACTGTGTTCCTGCTTGCTGTGTGGGCTCAGCGTGGGACATAGGAAGGACACTGACACACAGCAGCCACTGGCACATGACGCTCCTTCCTGTTCATTTCCCCATGAGTCAGCTTTACCTGGCTCATTATCCATTACTTGGTTGAAGAGAAGGGGAGAGAAGATTACCAAAGAATGCAGGTTTTTTTGGTTAGATGGACTTGGATTCCGATCTACTCTTTGAAAACTCCGTGGGCTAGAGTGTTGAGCAAAAACTTTGGAGCCTCAGTTTTCTTAACTGTACAATGGGGCAGGAGTTCGCTGAGATTTAGAGATGATGTAATGACCCTGCAACCTACAGGACCTATATGACCGCTGGCTTTCATTATGATTACCCATATCATCGTGCGTACTTCGACAAAGTAGTGGCACTGAAGCGACAGTCATTCACAATCGAGTGGACAATGCCTAATCATGTCACCTCACGTTGCCAGGGATAAATTCAGGGATCATCTCCTTTCTCTGAGTAGGAGGTGTTTAGGGTAGGCAAGGAAGGGGCCCCATTTTCTTTTACAATGAGGTGCTCTCAGATGTCTATCAGCTGGAGAGCGGAGAGTGAAATATGCTGTATCCATACAGTACACCTGACAAGAATGGCTCAGAGGAGCAAGAGTTTATTTCAGCTCATGGTTTCAGAGGCTCAGTCCAGGGTTGACTGACTCCACTGCCCTGGGCTGAGCAGAGGCAGAGCCTCATGCAACTTTCTCTATCATTATTTTCTGCTGTGATGTGCTATCTCACCACAGACCCAAGTCAATGGGGTCAATTGACTGTGGATTAAAAGCTCCCAAATGGTGAGCCCAGGTAAGCCTTGTTTCTTTATAAGTGAACTGTCTCGGGTATTTTGTGATAGTGACAGCAAGATGACTAACTCAGAAAAGACTGCTATGAATAACAAGTCACATGTGCCAGGAAAACAATGAACAAAGGCAGCAGTGAAATCAGGGGTCTTTAGGAAAATCTAGAATTACTTAAGGGTAAGAGATGACAATCTGTCTAGAAGCACAAGCTAAGTTAGTCATCTTGCTGTCACATCTAGAACCACAGCTTAATAAGCAAAATTTGTAAAAGTGAAATTTTCATGAGTAGAGTAAGGTTAGTGCTTGCAACTTGTTCTGCCTCTTTACCTATGTTGTCCCTGGGATACTAAATTGGCCCTGGCATCAAATGTGGAAGTCTTTGGAAGGAGTCTACTTCTGCAATAGTAGAATAGGTAACACCATAGGCTACATCTTTTCTGTTCTCATTCACCAGTTCCCAGAGAACAGCAAATTGCTGGTCTACACAGGCTGCCCTCATGGCAGCAAGCTCAGGGGTAGACATTAACCGAGAAAGAAATAACTCACCTCTGAGTGATGGGAGCTCCATTTCCAATCCAAGAGAGATAATGCAAAAGAGAAGCATGCTGGACAGGCAGGGAAAGATGCTTCATAGTTTACTTACAAGATATTCTTTCTTTTGGTTTCTTAAATACTCATTCTACGGAGTAGTATTCTTTTCTTAGGACCTCATCTAATTGTGCGCCTCTCCATTGGCTCACTCTGCTGGGCCGGGTAAACCATATGCCTTTAGGAAAAAAGCTGAGGGAGAGGAAAAGAGCTCATCTTCTTGTAGCTGTCATGGATGTAAAATTCCTGGCAGCAAAGTGGGACTTGTGGTAATAATTGTGACACAATGGATTTTGACAAGACAGACTGTTGATATGTTCATTTGCATACTGATGTGAGGCGCCCTCTCTTCACGTTATGTGCTCTGGGCCCAACGTGAAGGCCCAGAACATTCCTGCAGAGTAAGGCGTTGCTCAATCACTTGAGTCCAACACACTACACCCAGAAAATGGCATTTGTGTTTCTGGGAGCATTTATAAAAGAGACAGGATGTGAAGATAAATATAAGACAAGATTATGCATAGCTGTGCATTTCCTACTGGGAAGTATGGTGGTCTTTTGAGCTCATCTCTCAGTGACCTTGGCTGTGGGGGACAGGTGGACCACAAGAACACAGGTGGCTAACAATTAAGAACTGATTTGCTTATCAAGCCCTAGCAATGACCAGGTCTTGCTAGTGGACATCTAGACCCAGAACAAAAGAGCAGGATGATGATCCATCACTCTTGGCCGACAGCGACTGTCTTTCTAAACATGCACTTTTAATTTTTGTGTCTTCTACCATATTAATATCTTCTCAAAGAAACATATTCTAGCTTCAACCAAATAAGGAAAAACATTTTAGAGCCGTGGAATTCACGTCTGAATTCCACAACTGGAATTGCACATTCAAGACCCATCTAGTGGTTTCTGGATTTTGTTATAAGCTCATCTGGAAAGACATGAATGGAAGTTCACCAGAAAAAAAAATGACAAGGGCAATAAACTTTATAACCACTAACGAAGCAAGGACGACATGATGTATGCATGTGACATGCCATTTGTAAGGTCGTAAATGGTAAGAGTTAAATTCTGTCCTCTTTCCTAGACTTTGACCTGTGCATGCCCAGCTGTAGATGAACTGCTAATAACAATGGTGTTCTCTCTTTGTCTATAGGATTTTGGAGTTTGAGAGCTCAGTTTTTACAGGACAGCAGCTACCTGTATAAACCAGATTGTTCTTCAAAACTTTACCTCTCCAGTGTCTGCAGCAGCCTTGGCAAGCTTGTGACCCCCTCCCGGCATCCTCGTGACCAGACTACTTCAGCCACCTGATGACTTCCTGGGCTCTTGGCTCTTGGGTGTAGGCTGAGCTCCAGAAGTCTTCCTGTAAAGGAATATTCTTATCACAACATGCAGTCATCACCTGCTTATTAAAAACAGTATTGTGTTTATAGGATTCTTTATTTCTGACTGAAGTATTTTCTAGAACATCTGGTTGGTTACACTTTACATAAATTAACAGACTGTCATCTCTTTGTGACAGTTACCTGTTTACTTTCACTTCATTAAATGCCATTTTTCAGAAATAACACAAGATATATGAAACACAACATGTAATTAAGCAAAACAATACAAATAAATATAAATATAAATAATGAGAACAGGAAGGAAAATAATTCACCTGAGCACAGAGCCGGGGACTTGTCTATTTCTAACTTTTGCAGGTGAACCCAGTGAGTGCGATGAGCCCTTGGTTAACTCGTTTACAGGTAATGGACATAGCATTTATTTATAATAGATTCAAAAGTTCTCCATTTTACATTTGCTCTTTATGTAGAGCTGAGTTCACATTTATTGTGTGTGTGTGTGTGCGCGTGCGCGTGTGCGCATGCATGCGTGTGTATTACTG
Source organism: Glis glis (assembly GCA_004027185.1). NCBI lineage: Eukaryota > Metazoa > Chordata > Mammalia > Rodentia > Gliridae > Glis > Glis glis. The sequence goes on from PVJS01000389.1 coordinate 127,572, forward strand.
GAGATTGAACCCAGGGGCATTCTACCCCTATTTCATTTTTTTTTATTTTGAAACAGAGTCTCACTAGGTTGCTGAGGGCCGCACTAAGTTGATGATGCTGGCCTTAGACCTAAGATCCTCCTGTCTCATCCTCCCAAGTACTGGGATTATAGGCATGTGCCGCCATACCCGGTTCCATCTTTTAGTATAGGAAAATCCAGGTCTAAAGAAACCGACTGTTAAAGGCTAACCTGGTAAGGCCTGGATGGAGGCAAGGGTGCCAGGTGGACTATACCTTGTGAGTCCACAGAAGGGGCTCATGAGCCACGGGGCTACAAGGCTGAGCTCCCCCATGCTCAGCAGTTACAGTCAGGACCCTATTCTGTGTTCAGTTTGGGGAAAATCTTTGGAATAGAGAGACACTCATATTCACATTTCCTACACCCAGTTCAGCATCCTGCCTCTTTGATGAAGTTCCACGATGTCCATTTTCATCTTAAGCAAATTCACCTACAGAGAAGTTTGTTTTCTATAAATTGCCACATCATTTGTATGGATGAGCAAACATTTTTAGAGTTTTAATGTTCCCTCTTCTTTATAATTTTCCTTCTATCTGTCTATCTGTCTGTCTCTCATCTCCATTATGTTTCAATGTGCCCCTGGGAGAAAGGGGAGAAAAATAAAATAACCCTATAGTCGTCTATAATTAGCAAGAGTTGCATGCTTCCTCTTACTGTTCAATCCAAAATCACATCTAAATTATTTAACTCTATCAATGTTAAATATACATCACTCGCAACAGATTCTAACATTTTCCCCATAATATACATAACACCATTTCATTTCTCCCTCCACATATTGTCATTCTTCTGCTAAGTGTGTCAATCACAATTCCCTTCTGCTGCTCCTAGTTCATGGGCTAATATATACGAGATAGGCAGTGGGAGGAGAAAGAGAATATATTTCTGCCAGGTTTGGGAGAAATGGGGTTCCGTAGGTACTCTAACTTTATTCCAGAAGTGAGAGTAAAGCGTTAGGCAAAATCCACCCAAATTCAAAATTATTTAACACAACGGGAAAGTGCAAAATTTATACTTGATATTTTCTGGTCTATTTTCACTTTCCAGATGAACTATTTCCCCCCAATAACAGACTTAATAGACTTGCCAGATTTGATACATAAAGGTTGTTAAATGAGAAAAGGAAAAACAAAACCAACTAAAATAGATGAGACTATTCCTTCGCGGTGTGAATATATAGGTGGCTTTACAGGAGAAGGACAACTTTATGGTCTTTAAAATACCAGTAAGCCTGTGGCAAACTAACTTGGTTGAAAAAGGCATGTAAATTAAATACTTAATGTGGGTGAAAGAAACGAAATTATCCATTTCCATCTGCACAAAGATTAAGCTTTTTTTTTTTTTGGTATGTGTGCGGCAAAGAATGATAAACAGAAATCAAAGTGAAGTCAGAAGACTGGAAAAATAGTTTTAACATAGATGACAAAAGGTTGTCTTCCCTCATCTATAAAAATCTCCTAAAATGTATGAAAGCATTACAAATAATCTGAGAAAATTGCTAAGATGAACGCGCAATTATAAGAGCTAATAAACATATAGAAAGATGTTCTATTTTACTAAGAGTCAGAGACATGGGAATTAAAGCAACTGAGGAATCAAACTGGCAAAAATCTCAGGGAAAAGATCACATTTATGGTGGCGGGCAAGAAGGAACCCCAAAGACCAAAGACTGCTGTGTGCGAGGGAGGGCCAAAGGCATACCACATAAATTTGGAAATGTTTCTTAAAACTAAAAATATAGGTGACATTGAGCTCATAGATTCCATTTAAGGAATCTATTCTGCAGAAATAACACAACACTAGCACGTGAGGATGTAGTCTCAATCAGCTACAGCTGACATTGGGAAAGCCATGAGAGGAGTGGGTAGCTGGTCATCCGGCACTCCCCCATCAGAGGGGAAGTTAGATAGACCAAGTAAGAGTTGGAAACACTGCAATATTGTGGAGCTATCAGAGAATGAGTTACTGCCATGCCAACAGAAGTACTTTTGAGTGCAAACAGTGGGCTAGGAGTACTGTGCATGCCCTTATTCTACTTTTGAGACATGGTAGAGACAGGCTGTGGATGCTGCTGTGGGCAGAGCTGAGGGGTTGGAGAAGCGGAGTCGTGCACAGAGACTGCTAATGCCCCTCCTATGCTATTTCATTTACGAGTCAGGAATTACTTTTAGAATTCAGAAGATGAAGAATTAAAATAAATTAAATGTATATGTAGGAAAGGGGACGAATATGACTACAGATGCAGAAAAAAGCAAGCAGCTTAGTTACGCAATGTAATTATTTCACCTTGGTAGAGAGAGGTGGCCCAGTGCAGAACAAAGAACTGGAAATCTGACTTCCAAGTTCGAGCTGTGTGTCCACCGTGACTCCTTGAGATAGCTTTGGAAAGCAATGAGCACGGTTTAGGACCAAGCCTTAGAGAGCTCCATCTTTAGACTTAGGCACATCCAGGAGATGTGGGATCCTGGAGGAGCAAGCCTGCTGGTGTTCATAGAATGGACCAAATTGTCACCTGGGAGGGAGGTGAGCTGGGGACAGAGGAGACCAGAGACTCCAATGGGACCAAGAGCTGAGAGCAACCTGGAGGTGGGTCATGGGGGCACAGGGAGGGAGAGGGTAACCCTCAACACGTGGAAGGGTGTTTTCATGAGGTCCCATCCCCAGTACATCTTTTGATATGTTCATAACGATTGCCTCCTTTGATATAAGAAATAGATTTCTTGAGGATAAAGAACCCAGCATTTCCAGAACAAAGGTAAATTTCAAATACTATTTTCTTTTACACATGCTATGCTAAGAATGCTTAAGTTTTGCTTAGAATATTTACACCTGGTAGGAGATTGGCCTGGCATGTTCCTTGGTCTTTATGATGTGAACCCAAGGTTCCATGGAGACTCCCAGAACCCAGATCGCCCTGATAGTCATGTGGACAGTGCGCACCGTGAGACACCTGGAGAGGTATGAGGACTGCTTAGTCTCTGCCAGGTGCTCACCAAGCCAGGCATGGCTGGGTGCAGAACAGGCAAGCCAGGCTTGGTGAGTACCTGGGAGAGACTAAGAGAGGGACTTCTGGAAATGTGGGTCACATTACTAATGTGTGGTCAGATTTCCTATGGCCCAGGCCCATAGGAAAGAAGTTGCAGGTCTGCTCTAACCAGCTCATGCCAGCCTCCCAGTAGCTGACTTGGGCTTGTCTTATGACTGTCCTGGTTAGATAGTAGAAGTGCGTTTCAGGAGGAAGACCTCAGGGTAAAAGCTGTCCTCCTCCACAAGGGCTGGTGAGTGGGTCGAGGTGGGGCAGGATCAGCTCCTCCACTGCTTAATCAATTCCACGGTGAAGGGAGAGCGGCTTGTTGATGGTTGTCTAGAATCTGAGGTTTGACCTTGAACCTCAAGGGCAATGTGAAGACACAGGGAGAGCCCTCTGAGCCTTGCACCCCACTGGGATTTTAGTTCCGCACTGCTGTCCTTCTTGCTACCAATCACAATGGTGTTTCCTTCTGACCCTTTGCCCTGCACAGTAAGACACCTGCGCCGGAGTCACCCTGGCTGCCATAACACCGTACCGCAGGCTGGGTGGCTACAGCAGTTATTGGTGCTCTCAGAGTTCTGCAGAGCAGAAGTCCAGATCCTGCCCGGCTGTGCAGGTTCCTAGTGAGGGGCTCTCTCCGGGCTTGCACATGGATCCTGCTCCCTGCATCCTCCACGTGCATGGGATGGGGTGGGATGGGAGTCCTCTAGGGTCTCTTCTTATAAGAACACTAGTCCAATAGGATCAGGCTGCCTCTCTCTAACCTTAACTACATCCATACTGGGTACAGGTCCCATCTCCAAACAAAATCACACTGGGGTTAGAGCTTCAAGATTTAAATTTAGTGTGTGTGGGGGGGCACAAGCACTCAGTCCATAACAGTATCAGACACATGTCTGCTCTGCCTCGAGGTCTTCTTTGCTCGGTTGATGAGTAAGCTCCTGGTCCTCACAGGGACACTCAGGCCTCCCCACAACAGTTCCACCTACAATGGGACTCCTACCATATACATGGTGGCTCCTTCTGCTGCAGGACTCCTTGACCTCAGTCCTGCGTGGTGGTGACAGACACCCCCAGCTCACTGCAGTGGGCTCCGTCAGGGGACGAAGCCATGGAGTTGGGCTCATGTAAACCTGGTGAATATTTAACATGCCTTTCTCCCCTGACTTCCGTGTTCCAGACAACGAGGGATGCTGATTAATAAGGTTCATATTTTTCTAAAATCCTGTTTGCTGATGGATAACTCTAAAGATAAGACACAATTTTGTTATCTGCTACTTATATCTGTTTTTATGAGTTTTATCAATAATTGAGGTGAATATTTTAGAATTAATAAATTTACTTTTTCTGAAATGGTTCTCATAGGAAGATGGATTGTTTAGCTATGGGAAATGTTTTTTCCTACTTAAAAAAATGTTGTAATTTTTCTTTGCTCTCATTTTTATCTTAAACATAATATAAGATCACACACAATGCTGATAATAGGATAGGATGAAATCTCTCACATTAAGACCACATAAAGCAATTGATTTTTCCCCTTTTTTATTATCTTTCAGAATTTTCACAACTCTTTCATATTTACATATAGAAAACACTGGACAAAGTCAAGTGTGGTGGAGCACGCTTGTAATCCCTGTACTTGGGAGGCTGAGACGGGAAGATTGCAGAATTGAGGACAGCCTCAGCAAGTAGTGAGACTTTCACCAACCTGGTGAGATCCTGTTTCAAAATAAAAATAAAATAGGGCTAGAGGTGTAGCTTGGAGGTAGAATGTCTCTGTGTTCAATCCCCAGTACCACAAAAAAAGAAAAAAGGAAAAAAAAGTAGGCAATAAAACTCCATATTTTTTACATTTTTCCATGAAAAATTTTGTCCGAGTCCCTCATTGTTATTGTTTTCAGGATTGCATTTACTTATTTTTCCTGTTTTCAGACATTTAGTTTGCTTCTAATTTTTAAGTACTGTAAATAGTATTGCAATGAACATCTTTATGATATTTTGCTCTATTCCTTTGATTTCATAGGACTCGTTTTAGGTTGCTCTTAGTATTATAGATCACTAGGTAAATTCTCTGAAACTAAAACCATTGGTCCCAGAAGTCTAAAGTATTCTTGTGGCTTTAAATGTACAAGGAACATTATTTTCAAAATTGTATGTTAATATCTAATCATTCTATAATAGCTCAAAATTTCATGCCAATTATTTATAGATAAAATTGGACATTTTCATTCATTTTTGGGTGAGTAGCAGGCGAATTCTCATGGTTTGCTAAATTCACTACCTTGTTTTCTCTGTACCGCTCATGTCTGCATTTCATTCCCAATTTTTCTACTAGAGGCTTCTTAGTTTTGAAATTATATACAGCAATGCTATTAATCTATTAGTACATTTGTTTCTCTCATCTTTATTTTTATTTCAGTTATTGATTTGGGGCTGGCAAAAAAATTTCTGTATCCAATAATCTGTTCCTTAGGGGTGGATCAAACGTTTTCCTTTGTCCAAACTCCCAAAGAAGCCAATCTATTCTATGAGAGTCTGTTGATATAATATAGAGAGACGCTAGCATCTCCCTTCTGTTTTTGGAAACCCCAGATCTTTCAGCCTCCTGGAGTGCTTCATTAACCACCACGCCAACCCCTCAGAAACCTTCTGCTCCCCTGGACACACTGAGCTGACGATAGATTTTTTTTACCTTTACATAAAAATAAAACATAAATTCAAAAGTCCTTAGAAGAACATATGTAATGCAGAAAGCTGAAGTTTGAAGTGAAATCTCAACATTTAAAATTTACATTTCTCTCATCCACTGAAATGCTCTGCGTTGCTATAGCACCAACGATATGTTTTAGGCAACATGCAAGCCACGATAGATCATTCCTTCATTGCATTTCGACTTTCTTCCTGAGCCCAGAAACATAAAATAAACTACTGGGTAATTAATTTATGTGGGAAATATGAGTTACTGCATGAAATTAAGATGGAAAACAGCTCGCCTTCAGGAGACTGTGTACATTAGTGGAGGTTTGATAAATTATCTTCTGAGTTCTCTTTCTTACCTGTCCAGCCCAAGGGCAGGGTGTGTGCAGTAATCTCAAATTAGTAAATTCACACAATTTCTTCCGTGCATCCCCCGGCTTAACCTCCATATGCATACATCTACTTTGTCTGCCTTCATTTTTTGCCACAGCTCCAAGTCTCCCATTATGCAGATTCTCTGTATTTTTCTCTAATCTTAATGACATTTTATCAAGAGAAAAATTATTATACACATTGTTTTGTGTATATCTTTTACTCCTATTATGCCCAATCTTCATAACACTATGTGTTGATCAGGAGTGATAAGAACACATCCTCTACATGCTGCAGATAAAAGCACGTGGGTGGCTTAACCAGTTTTTCTCACTTCAGATGCATGTTTTAGCCATATGAAATTATAGACTATGCCCATAATTTGCCTGCATCAATAAGCATTCAATGTCTGGTAATTGGTTAGACAAGAGATAAACATTAGCCGGGCGTGGTGGCGCACGCTTGTAATCCCAGTACTTTGGGAGGCAGAGACCAAAGGATCCGGGTTCGCGACCAGCCTCAGCTCTCTCGCTCCCTCTCTCTCCCTGTCTCTCTCTCCCTCTCTCTCTCTCTCTACTTAGTGAGGCCTTCTGCAACTTCCTGAGACCCAGTTTCAAAATAAAGTACAAAAAATAGGGCCGGGGGCGTAGCGCAGAGGTAGAACGCCCCTGCGTTCAATCCCCGGTACC